>CAOJBJ011029331.1:0-18605 GCA_948291685.1 Euphorbia celastroides | reverse complement strand
TTGGTGCGGATATTGCAATTCCCATTCCGCACCCAACAGTTTTCGGATGCGGTTTCAGTTTTTTCCCATTTAGCATTTCGGGGATTTTTTAACACCCATTCCGCACCCGTATGCAGTTCGGACGGTTTTCGGTTAATCCCTACCCACAAAATTTTACGTAACTTTAAAAGGTAATTTTATAATATAATTCACGTTTCAACCTAAATTTACAAATATTAACCATTAAAATTTGAATATTAATTAATTTTATAATTGAAGATAATGAAAAATTAATGAAACTAAGATGAAATAGTCATTAAAATAAAATAAATTATATATCTAATTAAAGTTATTACAAATATTTTGACTTGTTGTTAAGTTTATAGCTGTAGGGGTGAGCATTCGGTTTATTCAGTTCGAAATTAAACCGAATAGGTAACCGAATTAGCAAATTTGTATTATAATTTTGACCGAAATGAACTAAAATTACAATAAAATTTAAATCAAAACGAACTAACATCGGTTTATGTAATATATTTTTAATGAAAATTCTGTAATTTCTAAAATTATAATCAAAATTCGATAATTCGGTTGAAGCAATTCGGTTCTATTCGGTTTCGGTTAAACCGATTGCTCACCCCTATGTAGCTGCAACTTAAGAGAAGTTAGGCTTGATCACATCTTTGATATGTAGGGTGTAAATCTTTCTTCGTACATAGTTTAGTCCAACCACGATTCGACAATATTTATTTTTAAAAATAACAAAATTTTCTAATAATTTCACAATAATTTTATTATTATTCATCTTATATTTATAAATATTAGTAAAACTTAAGTTTGTATGTTATATGAAATGAAAGTTGATAATAATATCATAGTTAAATTATTTAATTTATTAAATTTATAATACAATATGTTAAAATAAATGATATGTCAGGTAAAGTATATATACTATTCAATTAAAACTAAATGTGTATATATATGTATATATATCGGATTTTTTCAGATATTTGTTCGGTTACGGTATCCCCAAAAACCGTATATGAGAATTTCATCTTGTACACCCAAATTTTTATTTCGGTGCTAAAATTTTACCCACCCGCCCATTCGGATAAAAATTTTGGTTATTCTCCATCATCCATTGGTTCGGATCTAACGCTTTTCGGTTTTTCCCCACCTAATTGACATCCCTAGATGGAATTAAGCTGGAAACACTTAATAAAAAAATAATTTTTGAATTTAAAGAAATGAGTTTTGCAACTTTCGTTGAATTAACGTCTCTAGAAGAATAACATTTTATTATTGACTTTAGGGATTACATTTCAATAACATATTATAATTTTGTTACACGCTAAAATTATGAATTATTGATATCGAACAACAAATAGCTAATTGCAAATCATAATAACAAACTACATGCTCCGACTAAATTGCAAAATTTTACCGAGTATTCTTTGATTACAGTTTTTCGCTTGAAAAAAATATTACGGTAACCATCTCCATTACACCATTTTTACTTTTCGATTATCAGATAATATTTAATTGTAGTTATTTTTAAATGTAAAAGTTATTAAAAATATTCTTAATAATTGATACCAGCCCGAAACAATTATTAGTAACAATGTTCCAAACTTGTTTTTATATAATTAATATTGTTCAGCTTTGTAACTGTGTCAAGTTAAATGTTAAAAAGAGAAGAAAAATCAGCGATTTAGACAAGAAAATGGATTTTGCGGACAAAAATAGAAACCAGAAATAATAATACTATCTTTGAAAACCGTAACGCACTTTTCTTGTTCAATGCTCTTTCTTTTTCTCCTTCTACAGTAAAACAAACCTCTTTCCCTTTCTCTCTGCCAACAAAGCCCACGGATAGGACCGAGAGCGACGCTTCTTCTATAGATTCGTAGTTCCGATCGCTGTTTCGGAAATCACAGTTTCGATCGCCTTTTTGGAATTTCGAAAATGGGCCAGAAATCGTTGATCTACGCCTTCGTTGCTCGCGGAACGGTGATTCTCGCTGAGTACACGGAATTCAGCGGCAATTTCAACTCTATTGCGTTTCAGTGCCTCCAGAAGCTTCCTGCGACTAATAATAAGTTCACTTACAACTGCGATGCTCATACTTTCAATTACCTCGTTGATAATGGCTTCAGTGAGCTTCTTTTCCCTTTTTTCTTCAATTTTGTTGAATATTGTGTTGATTCGAGTGATGTAGCTTGACTTGGGGCTTTATTTCGAGAAAATTGAATAGTTTTGTTATTTGCGGTGCTAGTGGACCATTGATTCCAAGAATTAAACTGCAATTCTAGTGTTTTTTCTCTTAGAATTGTCATTTCTTTCATTTTCTTTCTGATTTCGTAAGTATGTGATATGATATGCTGGGATAGGATAAGAGCATTTTCCTTCTGCACTTTCATGGATTTGTGTTCAAAGAGGTGCCTAAATTTACCTACTTAGACAACGAGATGTATGGATAGTGCTAAAAACTTATGAAGACCTAAGAATCTTACAGATTGATGTTTTATCCAAAGGAAAATTGTGAATTTATGAAAAGTGAACGCAGCAGTTGCTTTCTGTCAGCATTTTGTATTTCATATTTTACTTAATTCAGATAGTTCATTGTTATCAAGTTATCATTGGTCTGATTTTGAGGTTTATTGATTGGATCCTTATGCACTTTGTTCAATCATGTTTTGTGAGCAAAGGGTTGAAAAGTTATGGATACAACAGGACTGTCAGTTAGGGCTCTGCTTATTTTGGCTTGCTCTGTACATTAGGCTATGAGAACATAGCTACTCTATATGATCAATAATAGGACAAAATGGCAAGAAAAGCTCATAGTGTGATGCTATCACGTGTGAATTAGGCTTTTGTGTGTGACAATATTTGTATTGAACAACATGCAGGGAACTTTTTATTTGAATATTGGTATATTGAATTGATGGTTAACAGTTATTATTTAATATGAAAGTACAAGTTATGTTTTGTATTAAGATTCTTAAAGAGTTCCCATTGATTAGTTCCCATAAGTAGCTCAGTTACTCGGCCATGGCATTTTGGCTGGCACACCGGTGTGGTGCTTGCTAATTGTCAAATCTTGGATGTTGACAAACTTCTCTATATGGATTGAGTATCTCTCAGATAATATATACTGTGGGATCCTCCTTCCTTATGGTATTAAAATTAGTTTTTTGCCTTAGATAAATTTATTGTGCTATGTCCTGCAGCGTACTGTGTAGTTGCAGATGAATCAGTGGGAAGACAAGTTCCTATGGCTTTTTTGGAACATGTCAAGCAAGATTTTGTTACAAAATACGGCAATGGGAAAGCTGCCACTGCTCCTGCTAACAGCCTTGACAGAGAGTTCGGGTATTGCACCCTGTAACCTTGGCCAAGATCACTTAGCTCAAAAGTTTTCTCTTAGCTAACTATTTCTTTCCTTTGCAGACCTAAGCTGAAGGAACATATGCAGTATTGTGTCGATCATCCTGAAGAGGTAAGCAAGCTTGCAAAGGTGAAAGCTCAGGTGTCAGAAGTTAAAGGGGTCATGATGGAAAACATCGAAAAGGTAAGACAGATTAATTTCTTTCTGCTCTTGAATTTGTTAAGGAGCTGTTCTAACTACCCAAGCTAATATTCAATGAATAGCTCTAGAGTTGATTGCTTTTATAGGGTTATAACTTATAATTTTATATGTAATTGAAGCGCATCTGACACTTGTTTCTGATTTCGTGAAACTGAATAGTAAAAGGAACTGAAAAAGGAACTTTGGTACAATAGCCACTGTGATAACACTGGTTAAGCCCATCATTATCCTAGCATCAGCTTAGATATAAAATATGATAAACATAAAAGTAAACTTTGATTGAAATCTGTGTTGCAAAATTCTGGTGTTCATGTATTGCATTCTTATGGTTTTATTGATATTCATATTCTTTTTGGAATTGTTAATTTGACATGTCTGTTTGGGAAATAAGAAACTAATAAAAAGGACATAATTAGGGGAAAAAATACATTCAGTCTCTTTACCGTTGTGAGGGCACAACTAAATAAGTAATACAATTCGAGAATGGCAGTAGAGTAAGATGATTAATTAAGCTCATCAGTCAGCAGTAGTTGTTACCCTTATTGTAAAAGTCTACCAATCTTTGCTGGTGTTTATTCTATCTTGGACATGGATAATAATCGGACTCAATAAGTATTCAAATTCTTGTCCTAACGCTATGCATGCATTATTGCACAGTAATGTTTTAATTATGTTTCATTATGCATAATAATTTGACTTAGCAACTGTTCGAGAATACAGCGTCTCACCATTATAAATACTCTAGTAGATTCTCAAGTGCACATGCCCAATTTTATCATATATGCTCATATAAACCTGAAACCGGTGAGTGATTTGGAGTATTCTTTCTTTTGGGTAGAAAGTGCTAAACTTAACTTTGAATACCTTAGCATCTTGCATTCTTGTTTCTACTTTTTTGCTTTATTAGCTGAATTTTCTTGTGCTTCTGGTTGCATTGCCCTTCTGGTTGGCAGTTGATGTCATGTCTGTCCTGCTTTTGAAGTTTTTCTGGCCTACGTGTGATCTTAATAATTGAAGTCTTTATTTCTTGTTATATGTCTTTTCCTTAATCTTATAAATTACTCAACCAAGTAGGGACAATGTTGAGAGCCTCGTTCAACATCTCATAGGCAACAAAAATCATCCATCTCTCGTCACTTTAAGTAACTATGGCTTAGTGTATTGTCTATGGACCGGTAAATGATTAAAAGACAAATGAGCATAATGTTCAAGTATATGCATTGGATGTGAAAGACTGAAACTTCATCTTTATGACCTTCAAATATTTTGAATTTCAACCAATTGACATTGTAATGATGAACCAAAAATAACATGAATGCTACTGTGAACGATGATGTTTGAGCAACCACAGCTCAAAAAAATAGAAGAAACAGCAATTTCCAAACCTCAAATTACTACACTGTTGGTTATTTTTGTTACTTGAAGTTTAAGTATTGTGATTATACATCACATAAGCCTCATTTAATGCAATTTTGGAGGTGCGGTAGTTAATGCTTGATGTCATATAGAGTTGCTTGCATGTGTGCTTAATGCTTATTTGTTGATAATTTTTCTGAAGAAGCTTCGCTTGTCGGTAAATGCGTTTGCTGTTTTACCTAATAAACCTAACAGATTATTATATAATACAAATATATCAGGTATTAGATAGAGGAGAAAAAATTGAGCTTTTGGTCGACAAGACAGAGAACCTGCATAACCAGGTCAGTCATATTCTTTCCTCACTTTATGTCTCTCGTATTTGAGAAAAATGGAAATTCAGTGTTGAGAATATGGAATTTGTAATTTCAGGCGCAAGATTTCCGAAGCTCGGGGACAAAGATCAGGAGGAAAATGTGGCTGCAGAATATGAAAATAAAGCTAGTAGTGTTGGGAATTCTGATTGCATTGATTCTGATAATAGTGCTCTCAGTTTGCAAAGGTTTCAACTGTGGGAAATGAGCTGAAATATTCTAAAGGATCTGTATTATGTATTTTGGTATAATTGTTTGGAGCAAACTAACAGTAAAGACTTGCTTTTTTTTTGGACCAGCATTTGGATTAAACCTATAGTATTGTAATAACATCAAATGATCAGGTAATATATTTCGATTGCTTTTGCCATTTGGAATGGTTTGCATTATTTATTGAAATGGTTCGGAAACGTTTTACGGTTTTTCGGTGCACTGTCAAATTATTATCAGAGATTTATCTAGCAAGTAGGGATGTAAACGAGTAGAGTTGAAACTTGCTCTATTTGTGTTCGGTTTTATTAATTTTTAATTGTACACGAATTGAGCCATGAAGGCAAAATTTTATTTGTTCACGAATTTGTTAGTGAGTTGCTCATTTATTTCATTATTGAACATTTCGTCATTTTTTTTGTAAAAAAGAGTTCTCAATTTTTATTTACGAACAAAACTAATATAGTATTAGCATTATCATGAAGAAAACTTTTTTTTATAATAACTATTGTTTTAATATATTAATATGATTATAGTTTATTATGAAGTTCTACTTTTTTTTTTGGAGATTTTATCCTTATTTTCTATATCCACTACTTTTCCTTATCACCATTGAATGAGTAGATAATGAGTTTACTTTATAGGATAGCCTCCCTATTTTTGATATGTAAAAATAATAATTGAGATATTTTAAAGTTGTAGATATTTATGAGCCTGTTGACCAACGTTTAATTAAGTTATGTATAAGTTTAGGATCAAAATTTTAATATGTAAAGGTTAAAT
This sequence comes from Euphorbia celastroides, assembly GCA_948291685.1. Taxonomy (NCBI): domain Eukaryota; kingdom Viridiplantae; phylum Streptophyta; class Magnoliopsida; order Malpighiales; family Euphorbiaceae; genus Euphorbia; species Euphorbia celastroides. Next base: position 12,314 of record CAOJBJ011029331.1, on the reverse strand, counting down.
GCATCATAAGTTACTCAAACTTTTTCAAAATGTCATATTGCCTTCTTAAACTTAACTTTTAAAAATATATCTTTTGTCATCTCAACTTATAAAAATGTATCAATTTGTTTCTACAACTTGCAAACTAATATCAGTTTGTCCCTTAATTATCACACGTTAACTTTCAATTAGTTTGACTTTTCAAATGTATAATTTTTTCTCTAAATCTAGCATTTTTGACTCGTAGCCTGTTATGGACAAATTGGTGCGTCTTTTAAGTTAAGACGACAAACTGATACAATTTAACAAGTTAGTTAAACATGCTCATACTTTTGAAAATTTACGGAGACGATAAAGATATTTTAGATAAGTTTAGTGGATCCTGACACATTTGTCCTTGTGTTCATATTCAATTTATTTATGACTAGAGTTTAAAATCATGAATATAAACAAATTATTTATAAAACGAATTAAGATCTTATAAAATGTGAACAACATAGCCCTATAGTCATCAAAACAAATTGATGGACCAATTGAGTGTACTGAAATTTCAGAATGTTTGTGTCACACTAAATTAGGATAATTTGGCTTCTTCAAAATAAAATTAGGATAATTTAGGACACAAAACAATTTAAAGGGGATCAATTTTGCCGCCTTACCACCATGCTGTCTTCCACCTCCCGACGGCTCCTCTTGTCTTCAATTTCTCATTTACACTCTCAAAACCTACCTCCAGCCTCCATTGAAGTCGTCTCTTCCTTTTACAGGCTTCTCCGCACAAACCCTAAACCCTCTGTACTCGAATTCAACAAACTGTTATCTGCACTAGTTAAGCTTCAAGATTTCCAGACTGCTATTTCTCTTTCGCAGCATATGGAATTGGTGAGAATCAAACCTAATTTGTATACTTGTAATATCCTAATTAACTGCTTCTTCCATTTGGACCTTCATAATTTTGGATTCTCCGTGTTCGGCAGAATTATTAAGCTCGGCTTTCAAGCTGACATTGTAACGTTCAATACTATGATGAACGGCTTATGTAGGAAGAGCAAAATTGGTGATGCTGTGGGTTTATTTGATAAGGTAGTTGCTTTAGGGTTTCAGCCTGACTTGTTCACCTACAATGTGATTTTGAAGGGGCTTTGTGATAGTGGAAACTCTTCTGTTGCTAATTCTTTGCTCAATAGAATGGTTGAGAGTGGATGTGAGCCTGATGTGGTGACGTATACTAATGTGATTGATGGACTTTGCAAAAATAATTTGATGGCTGAAGCAATTGAGTTATTTATGAAGATGAAAAATTTAGGCATTTTGCCTGATATAGTTACATATAGTGCTGTTGTTGATGGCCTTTGCAAACATAATTTAGTTGCAGAAGCATTTGACCTATTTGTGAAGATGAAGAATCAAGGCATTTTTCCTAATGTGGTAACTTACAGTTGCTTAATTCACAGTTTGTGTTCTACTAACATGTGGGAGGAAGCTTGGATGCTGTTCTATGAAATGTTAGATATGAATGTTGTTCCGAATGCTATCACTTACACTTCTTTGATTCACGGTCTGTGTTGTGCTGGCAAGTGGGAGGAAGCTTGGCTCTTGATCAATGAAATGCTTGATAGGAATATAGCTCCAGATGTTTATGCTTACACTTCTATAATTCGTGTTTTATGCCTTGCTAACAAGTTGAAGGAAGCTTGCTTGTTGTTCAATAAAATGTTGGATAGTACTATACCTCCAAATGTAGTGACTTTAAAAATGTTGGTTGACCAACTTTGTAAGGAAGGATTTGTAAGGCAGGCTGAACATATTCTCACTGTGATGATTGAGTGGGGCATTGAACCTGATGTCATTACATATAACTCCTTCATATATGGGTATAGTTTACACAGTCAAATACATAGAGCTTTCGAGATATTTCAAGTAATGGTGAAGTTGGGCTGTGAGCCTAATGTTCGTATTTATAACATCTTGATTTATTGGTGTGGTAAGCATGAAATGGTAGATACTGTAGCCAGACTTCTTAAAGAAATGATTGGTAAAGGTCTGATCCCCAACAATCACACATATAGTTCTGTTATCCTCGGGTTATGCCATGCAAAGAATCCTTGGGAAGCCCTAAAGCTTTTCAATTACTGGTGCACAAGTGAATGTCCTCCGAATGTTGTCACCTTCACAGTTTTGATAAACGGTTTTTGCAAGGGTGGACATGTTGATGTTGCATTGGACATGTTTCAGAAATTGCAAATGCCCAACTTGGAACTAGATAGAACCATATGTAATACCTTAATTGATGGTCTGTTCAAAGCTGGGAGGTTGAAAGATGCAAAAGATTTGATTTCTAGGCTTTCTGTTGATGAACTGCACCCGATATGCACACAGTGAATATGCACACAGTGATTGATAGACAGAACCAAATAGTTGCTCTTGTGATTATTCAAGAATTTCTCCTGCTCGAGCATGGAGTATCTATCCGGGCATTGTAACTCATTCTTCAAATGCGTTACAGTAAATTTGTCTCGAGAAGTTAAAGGTGAGAAGTGGAGCTGAAAGTTTCATATGTAAGTTTCTGTTGCGCTTCATAATAATTCATATGCTCTCATTCCAATATTTCGTCAGCAGATGCACTAAACTTTATGGCTACCATTCCTGAATCATTGAATGCTACGCCATTAATGTTGAAAATACTGGTTATTTAAATCTGCAACTGAAGAAAGATTATTGAGAACTCTTCTGTCGTGTGAATTTGTCTATTTTTTAGGTTTACATTTCCCAACTTACCTTTAAAAGTCTTATCAACTTGTATGCTTTCCTACTCCTTTATTTTTTAGCTAAATATTCTTGGACTCATTGTTGAATTACCCTTCTGATTGGCAGTTGAGATCTTGTGCTACCTCCTTTTAAATTTCTCAAAACATATGTGTGCCCTCGAGTCTGGTTCTGGCAACATGTTCCCCTAATCTCATATAATCTTCAACTGAAGAGGGACAGACCTGGTATGCCCTACAGACAATCTAATTTTTATGCATGCATCCAGAGCTGTGGTTTTAGCTATCTTGAACCAATCTTCATCTAGATGGGCGGTGCCTATTGTTTTTTTTTTTTTGAGATTTTCCCGCTGCTTATTTCCTCAGTCTAAGTTGGAATTTTTTTCATTCAAGAGAATGCTTTGCTTTAACTGCTTTTGCACTAAGTGACTGGCACTGCTTGAAAAGGTATTGTTGTTAGGTTTATGTGTGGGATAAAATTGTTGGAAAATTGGGTAAACATTCAAATGGAATTGATGATGAAAGGGAAAAATGAACCAATGAGTATAAGGTTATTTTGTGATTTCATCTTACTACTTCAGGAACTACTGCTTGAAGTATATCATTAATGAACTGAAAACTGATTAATAACAAATGAGCATAATGTTTAAGCATCTGGCAGTGGATTCTATATTATCTTGAACCTGTATTGCATTGTGTGTGAAATATCATTTTAAATCATGTTTAAGTATTTGGATTCTCACAAAAACTACAAGGTTGATAATGTTTGAACACTTGTGGATTCAAATATGATCTGAATGCAATTAACTGCAATTGTACTTACCAGCAGAACTGAAAACACACCAAATAGGTCATTGATGCTTGAGGTGTTAAGCTTTCATATCACATAAGCCTCATTTATGTAAACTTGGAGATGTTGTGCTTCATTTTCGCATTATATAATAATATAGAATTGCTGTGTCTGTGTCATTATTATAGAAACGTTTCTTATTAATCGTCACTTTTTTTACCATTTGTCAATAAATATGGTAGCTGTATGACTAGTATTTAGTTAGCATGTTTCCTCATAATCCTAACAAATGTTCAACTGATACAATCATAGGTATTAGACATGGAGAACAAAAGACTGGGCTTTTGGTTGATAATATGGAGACCTGCGTCAACAGGTGAGTCATGTGCTTTACTTTTAATCTCTCACTGTTTCGGTTTTTGTAATTACAAGTAGTACTTCAGAGAAAATAATGAAATTGCTGTGTGGAAAATGTCAAATTTTTACTTACAGATTATATTTTCAGAGCCCTGGGGTAAAGATCCAGAGGAAATTTTGCTGCAGAATATGAAGATTGAGCAGATCATTTTGGGAAAACTGAGAGCCTTAATCCTGGTTATTGTTCTCTCAGTTTGTGAAGGTTTCAATGGTGGAAAATGAATTAAAATGCACAAAGCCTTGGTGAGTTTTGTATGCATTGCTCTTTATTGATCATAGGTTCGCGTTTCCCTTACCATTTAGAATGGTTTGCATTTGAAAGATAGTTTCTCCAACTTTCGTTATATACAGATTTGGCCCCAAAAATGTTACGTGAGTTATGAACTGAGTTGGGATGGGTGTCTCTAACACTATTTTCTAAAATGACCATTTCCTAAATTCTTAAATTGTAGGCTTGAATTGAAGGTTTCCGCTTTCATAGTCGTTAATTGTCTGTTTATGCTGTTTTCTTTATTTTCTCATTCACTTTTTTTTGAATATGATCACAATTTTTAGCTAGGTGAATCTATCACCTATGTTTGAAATTAAGAGCTATCTGCCAAGAAAGCTATGAAACTGGCATGCATCTTTTAAACCTCAGTTAGAGTCCTACTATAACCTCTTCATTTCCCGAAACTTGGCGAACCACTTTACTTTTCTCTCAGGTTCTGTTTGTGAATCTTTTTGAATGTTTCTGATATTTGGAGCCTCGGTCTTGCTCTTTGATGTAAAAGTTCTGATTTATTTGTCGAATTCCGAGCGTTTATTAATCATGAGAAATACTTTTTTTGAACATCAAGGAACTGAATTCAACTGAGTACACATATCTTCAAATGTCAACTCACATGGTGTTTCTTTTTGCAGCTTCTGTCAACGGCCTCCTGAAAAGACTTTTTCACATCGTTGAAAAGCTACAATCAGCGGGAATAGGCGTAATGGCATCCTTTACTGTATGGAAACAGCGCTTATTTTGTGGGCATGTTTTACAGGTAATTTCAAAATCGAGAGTAGGCACATTCTAAAAACTGTATATCATAGAACCTGGAAATAGCTGCAATTTGTATGAAGGTTATCGTGCTGTTTGGTTCGAGTTTTCCTTGATGAACCTAGTTTGATGTTTTCAGTATATGCCAATTGTTTGGAAATTCTATTTTTGAGTGAAATTATCTGCTCATTTGTTGGATTAGTGCCCATGAGGGAAATGAATCAAAACATGAACTTTAATATCTTGTAGTGCCCTCTGATGCTTTGTCAGAAAGAGCGAGAACTTATAGGTAAAAAAAATGTTCTTTGGAGTAGGGGTGATCATTCGGTTTTACCGAATTCAACTGAAACAAATTGCTTCAACTAAAATGTCTATTGGAATTCTAATGATCCTATAGACCAACCCCACCTTGAGTACAATTGAGACATTAAGTTGGTTTTATCTCCATTTTATCATTCTGTTGTCCGATCTCTCAATAAAACAAATTTTTTATTAATCATACAATAAACTCCAATAAACCAAACACGAAAAGTGCAATTAAATTATCACGCAAAACCCGAAAAGACGTTTAAGTCGGAAATTACACATGGAATTCCCAAAAGCAGCAAATTATATGCCTTCTATAATCAAAACAAAACAATGAAAATTCATCAAAGGCCAAAACATTAGACTCAACTAACCCATTATTGCTAGCTAGATCAGCTAATTAAACAGTTTCAGAGTCAAATTCGAATCAACTCAGAATCCTCCACGTCATTATCTTACAAATAAACATGAATCTCATGGAGAATCTACAACACTATATCAATACGAGCCAATAATTGAATTATTGTTAGAGGCCAAGAAATTACAGTTTCGCTTTCATAAAGAGCCTTGACTTCAGCTCATCGGCCACAGCATCAATGAACTCCTCTGTGTTTAGATACTGACCCCTCGCAACCCTACACAAATATCGAGCTTTTTCACTTCTGAACGGCGGAAAAGTGATCCTGAAATAAAAGTGTGCAAAAAGTCATTTCTTACTTGGGGCCATGGATAAGAAGTGCAAGATCCTTGGTCATTTTCCCGGATTCCACAGCTCCAACACAGGCGGTCTCGAGTTTCTCAGTGAAATCCAATAGTCTTGCATTGCCATCAAGCTTCGCCCTGATGGTCAAGTTAGGAATTTGAGTTTGGTGGAAATAAATATTCGCATTTTGAAGATTCGAGTTAGGCCATGTTCTCTTGGCATTAAATTCAAGAAAATCAGTTCAGTTGAGTTTTGAAATTTACTAATAAGTTCAGTTCAGGACTTGCAAGTTCAGAACAAACTTATTTATTAACATGTTTTGAGTACTTGTATAAGGCTCTGTTCTTTTGAACTTATGTTCCATTCAGTTCAATTTGATCCATTTCAGTGCAGTTCAGTTCAGTCCAATACTTATTCAATAAGTTTCAGTTAAGTTCAATTCAGTACTTATTTCATAAGTTTCAGTTTAGTTCAGTACTTATTCAATAAATTTCAGTTTATTTCGTACTTATTCAATAAGTTTTTGTTCTGTTTAGTTATGCTAATAAGTTTGGTTCTGATTAGATAACCATAAAGTCGGTAACAATTCAGATATATCTCGTACCTGTGAGCAAGCCCACGGGACCAAGCGAAAATTGAAGCTATGCTGTTTGTGCTAGTTTCCCCTCCCTTTTGATGAACCCTGTAATGGCGAGTAACTGTCCCATGAGCTGCTTCAGCTTCAACAGTCTTTCCATCAGGACACACCTAAAATTCAGCAATTTCATGCCCGAAAATTAACATAGGAAATGAAAGAGGAAAACTGAAGACCAGAAGAGCAGGAAAAACAAACACATACCAGCACAGATGTCATCAACCCCAGAGAACCGAATCCTGAGATTAATATGTATGTAAACAAAACCAGTAAAATATCTTTAAGTGTTCAACATTCGAGCCCCTCAATCCAACACAAACCCTTGGACCAGATTCTATGAACAACCAAAGAAAATCACTGTTGCTCGAGTTAACAGCACTCAGTGATATACATACCTTGGGCTAAGAAATCACTCTGAACATCTCCATCATAATTTTTGCAAGCCCATACATAACCGCCTTCACTTTTGAGGGCATAAGCAACCATATCATCAATGAGCCGATGTTCATACCTAGAAATTCAGCGAAGTGAGGTACCGAAGAAGTTGAGAAATTAGCCGAACCACCGCAATATTAATAGTGTTACTGACCATATTCCTGCAGCCTCAAACTTTGATCTCCATTGGTTTTCATAAACGTCCTGAAATATGTCCTTGAATCTTCAAGAGCGCGAGAAGGATGAACCAATTGAGAATAATTAGTTATGCAAAGTCTCTTCACAATGAGAAATGAAGGCTATGGGCCATATTAAGCAGTACCTTCCATCATATTTTTTGAGAATAGTATTTTTTGTGCTAAGATAAAGTGGCCACTTCTTCTGGTAAGCAGTGTTCATTGAGGCCTCAGCAAATGCACAAATAGACTGTACTCAAGTCAATAAAATGGTCTAATTATTGCTCATTTCCAGAAACTACACCACTTTTTTTTTGTGTCAGTTGATAAACAAAAAGGAAATAATGGAAGCATGAATACCTCATCAGTGTTATACATTGCCAATGCTACGCCCCCAGCCCCATCAAACTTATAAACTTCGAATTCTGTCTTCTTATCTTGCCCATCTGGAACTGCAGAATTTGTTATTTCCTTCAGATGATGTGATAAGCAAGCAATTAGAGTGAGAGACATACAAAGAGAAACATAATTTCAGCATTTCAGCAATTCTCTACCAGAAGTGGCTTAATAATGTGACTTTATATGGCCACCATTACAATAGAACATTTACCAAAAACCAGCTTAAGTTTCCCTGGTCCTTGTATAACAGTATCAGTTGCACGGTACTGGTCACCAAATGCATGTCTTCCAATGCAGATTGGTTTGGTCCAACCTAGAAAGCAAAAAATTCATTATTTTTCTCAGAATCATAGTGAAATCGACTGAAAATTCAAAGAAAGATAGTGATATTGAATGCCAAGAAATCATTGCAAACCTGAAACAAGACGCGGAATGTTTTTGCAGATAATTGGTTCTCTGAAAACGGTGCCTGTAGTACAAAAGAATTGTTTGCATAATCATCAGAAAGAATAAGAGAAGGATAAAAGATACAGAGCTGCCTTCAGAAGGCAACATAGAACATGATTAAGGAAATAAAACATGAAAGTTACCATTCAAAATGTTGCGAATAGTCCCATTTGGGCTCTTCCACATTCTTTTCAAATTGAACTCCTTCACACGAGTTTCATCTATTAGAAATCAGAACCAAATCGAATTTTAATTTGATGAAATTCAAAATAACTATCAGATAACTAAGTTGCCAAAGAAGATCCATACCTGGAGTTATAGTTGCACACTTAATCGCCACATTGTACCTACAAAACGTACCAGGGATGGGATTCAGCAATAATAGGAACATGAAATAAACAAAACATCAGTGAACATTTACAGTTCCCTTCCCATCATGAACAAGAGCAAGCGTAATAACAGAAAAATTGTAATAAAATGGCATATAACGCATACTTAAGAGTAGCTTCAGCACTTTCTACAGTAACTCTATCATCAGTAGCATCCCTATTTCGAAGTCCAAGGTCAAAATACTTTATGTCCAAATCCAGAAATGGTAAAATCAGCTGCGAATTGAGGAACAAACACCTAATTTAATCAAACAACACTATAATTTCATTGTTCAGACCCAAAAAAGGCAGAGAATTACCTTATCTTTAATCGATTTCCAAATGATTCTGGTCATCTCATCACCTGCATACAAAATTAGAATCCGTCAGCTAAATTCCCCAAAATTTTCGCCTTCACCTTCACCTTCAGGAGCTTGATCAAAAGGCATAACAATAAACATAAAATTGAACCGAGAATTCCCCGAAACAAAGAAGAATCAATACGGCGGCAAGCATAGTAAGAGGATGAAGAAATAAGAAGTGAAGATGAAGTCAACGTACCGTCCATCTCGACGATGGGATTGCGGACCTTGATCTTCTCGAAAGCCATGATTTCTTGATCTGTAGATTTGGGAATTCGGATAAAAGTTGAAACTTTAGAGCTTAAATATAGAGCCGGCGCCAATAACTAATTTTCCCATATGATCCACACGTTAGAAAAAAGAAAACATTAACAAAATTCCATAAATTTCAATTTCCATTAGTTGATCCATATTCCTTCGATAACACTTCGATTCGGCTTGTTAATAAACCGTTAGTATATATAATTTTGCATTTTAATTATAAATGAATGGAACATAAATACCCCAAATAAAGTTAATTAAAAGTATGCACTTATAATAAATATACGGAAATTTACTCAAATAAATGAGTTTCTTCAATTAAGTAGGGGACTTGGTTTGACTCTTGTCCACCTTTAATTAGAGCTGCTGTGGCTTCTGATTTGATTTAATGGATTATTTTTTTTTTGTCGTTTGTACTTGCTTTTGTGGTATAAACTATAAACACAACTAACTTTTTTCCGCAAAAATATAAATTTAATCAAAAAAGTTACGACATATAAATTAGATGAATTTGTTAAAAAGGCTCAAAATGAAAAAAAAAACACCTTCCATATACAACTCTCATTGTCCTCAACAATACATATCAAAAGAATAAACGAATTATACCAAAATCCTCGGTACAAATGCACAAGGTATCATCCTAGATGAGATGCCTTGTTGTATTCTAGCTACTTTTCCGTCACTTTCACAAAAAAAGTATTTATATATCTTATATTAATTAAGGTTCATAACTTGTCGTTAGGAATGTCAAAATTTAGAAATACTCAAATTCGATATAAGAAGAATCTTGGTGAGGCTGACTACCATTCGCCTTTTCACCTTGAACACGGCTCATTTTCTTGTTGTTAGGAGGAGAAGGATCCTTGCTCGCATATTGTGAGAAATCAACCGGTTCGGGTATATGTGGTGGCAATGCACTTCTCACAAGTGCCCAATTCACCCCTTCGAAAAATGGATGTTGTTTGATTTCGGTTGCACCTCTTTTATATGCTATTCTCTTTTGTGGTTCCTTCACTAAAAGCCCCCGGATAAGGTCCCGAGCAACGAAGCTCACCTGAGGTGACTCAGGGAATCTCAGCGGTTGCCCTACAACGTTGAACAGTGTAGCCCTGTTGCCCTGCCCTTTGAAGGGCGTAATCTTGTGGAGTAGCTCGTACAGGAAAATCTCGAATGTCCACCAGTCGATTGCACTGCCATGCTCTTCCCCTCGTATTATTTCAGGGGCCAGATACTCGTGTGTTCCCACAAACAACATTGATCTTACGTTGGTTGGTTCCTCCATTAGTTCGGGTAATGCTCCTCCTACGAATATTCCCCCGAAGTCTGTCTTTGATTTTCGGTTTTTCCTGCTTGGCAAGATTCTCGGGAAGAATGACGAGGGTTGCATGCATCCATGCACTGCGAATTCATCATTTAGGATGCCTCAGTCTCTGCTCAGGCCGCCATTGCTTTCGTGTGTGGATGATGACTTGACAAGTGTCGGGTTTACAGTGCATCGAAGTGAGAGATCGAAATCGGAAAGCTTATATGGCCTTCTTCTCTTACTAGTACATTTTCCGGCTTCAAATCTCTGTAGACAATGCCTAACATGTGGAGATACTCCAATGCCAATAATAATTCCGAGGCATAAAACCTACCAACATAAGTAATCATCATTTATAAAAAAAATGTAGTAAATGCACTCTTTAATATCAAACCACATCCCTATGATAGATACTTCATATTTATAAGATGTTACGAACTATTTTTTGACTTATTTGCTCAAGTACTCTATCATATATTCGAGTTTGTTCAAGTATTCTATATTTCTGTTTTGTTTCTTGTTTGTGATACTTTGTGTAGGAGAAATATTCGTACTTAACTCCAGAATAAATATTTGAAATTTGACTGTCTTATAAATTTATAGTAAGAGGAGAAATATTCATACTTAACTCCAGAATAAATATTTAAAATTTGACTGTCTTATAAATTTATAGTAAGCCTCTTAAATTCTCTAAATGAGTCAAAAACTTCTCCAAGACTTACATACCATGTTTGAAGAAACTTGATAGGATTCGAATTCATTTTGAAACAAATTAGAACTAGAATTTATGGCATACCTCGCAGCTTCCTCGGTAAAATATTTATAGGGTTGTCGTTGGCGAAGTGAATGAAAATTTCTCCGCTGCAAAACTCCATGACTAAGCAATAGAATTTATCAGTCTCGAAATAAGAATAAAGTGTAGGCAAGAAAGGATGATCGAGAAGACCGAGAATCTCCCTCTCGGTTTGTGCCCTAAGCAACTTATTTCTACTAGCAAGAGATGCTTTATCCATAACTTTCATAGCGAAATGAGCTTTCATTCCTCTCAACTCCACAAGGTAAACACTTCCTATATCTCCATATCCAAGTCTCTTTAAAAGCCGGATATTACTCAAACCCATCGCTCCTTTGGCATTCACCGAGTTAATGGCATCCCACCGACAGTCTCCGCCTGTATGTGACTTAAGTGGCCCACTCGACAAGCTTTCGATGCTGTTGCTCCGGCTACCAGCACCGTGGCCATGGCTTGGCTTTGCAAGACTCGAGCTTACGTGCAACTTGGTTGTGGGGTCCATCTTTTTTGGATCGAACGAAGGGTTCGGCATCACATTTTGATTGATATTGGAGTAGCTATAGCCACTTTGGGATGATTCGTCGGTTGATGACTTCTTTGAACTCGTGGAAGATTGGCTACTCTTGCTCATACTCGATTCATATTCCATTTCTTCTTCCGGTGACATAAAATTCTTCAAAGGAACTAAAAGAATTTTACATCATCAGATTGAGAAGATAACAAAATTAAATAAATGAAAATGAAATGAAGATTATATTTCATGTTAAACTAGTAAAAAATAATTTTATGATGTAGATATGTTACCCGAGACGAATCGGGCCTCATGGCTAAGACTCCTCGATACTCGAAATTCTAACAAGTGCGATTAAGTCCTAAAGAAAAAAGAAAATTAAATCATGCAAAATTATATGTTAATTTGTTGTTAAAATGCTCCAAATCAAAGATTCAAATCATTCTCAGGATATTTCACATCAATTATACAAAAACAAACCAGAACATGGTGTTATTTAACGGAATAATTTTTTAATGTAATATGATATTAAGAAAAATGATGAAATGAAATAAAAGAAGTGGAAAATGATAATGATCAATAGCAAAACGAACCAGAAAGGAAGAAAATCAAGAACTGCAGCAACCAAGAAATTTGTCCTG
>CAOJBJ011029233.1:0-18643 GCA_948291685.1 Euphorbia celastroides | reverse complement strand
GTCCAAGGAAAAGACAAGCGCGCATTTAATGCACTCTGAAAAAGTAGGAGGCGGGAAGGAAAACACGGAATGGCGCTCCTGACACCCAGGAAACGCGCAGTACCTGTTTCCGGAAAAAAGCAACCTTGAAAACTGCTACACCAATCAAAATCCAACAAGTTAAGTTCTATGCCTCAAGATTTCAGAAGTTGCAGATGTTCGGTCTCCGAGAATTCAAAAGCCACCAATGGAAAATTATCATTGTGAGTAACGGGCAGAATTATCTAACTTTTAGTTAGAGAAATTCTAAACGGTCTGAAATAAACGGTAACTTTTCTCCGGCTATAAATAAGAGAATCGAAGGAAGAAGAAAGTTGACGAAATTACGAAGATTGACAAATAGACGCACAAACGAGAAACTGCTAGAAAATCTTCTAAGTCTCAAAAGAATTCATATTTGAGAGAATAGCTAGCAACAGTTAGATTATTATATCTATTGTAATCTCTTTTCACTTTCTGTGAGAAGTAGAAAACTTATTTTCGTTGTAAAAGCGAGTAGACTGTTGGAGAGGGTATCCAACAGTTGGGTTAGAGAATAGGAGAAAGAGGAGGGTACTCATTCTCTGGAAAACTCTGTAAGAAGGCTTCTCCGTCGATAAGGAGTCACTAGTGGATTAAAGCTCGGAGAGGGTATCCGGGGACTGGAGTAGGCACGGGCTGTCGAACCAGGATATATCACGCTGGTGATTTTGCTTACCTTGTTTTTTATATAACTAACCCACTGAATACTCAGCTTTGCTGATATCTCAGTGTGCATTCATAAATCACTTAAAATCCATCACTGAGAAGCTCGCTGAGACTTAAACTTCTCAGCGCGCCTGTGTCAGTATCAGCGAAAACATTTCGTCGCTGATCAGAAGGGGTTAAAATGAAAGGATTTCAAAAAGACTGCATTAAAACGTTTTTAACGCTAAAAAGTCATTCACCCCACCTCTGACACGTGTTATATTGTCCAAGGGGACCAACACCCCTAAATGACATAGATCAATTATAGAAGTGTAGCATGAAAACTACATGCAATGTGATTATCATGTCAATTTCTAAACGGTCTCATTTATTGAGATTTTACATACATGAAATCGAGCAGATTTGTTAAACAGAGCGAAGAAAATTAAATACTTCATTTCTGCAAAAACTAAATTATTAAATAAATATATGCATTACCAAATAGAACATGAATTACATAATTAAACTCTCACTGAACATGTATATATTAACATAGTTTAACACTCATGTAAGCAACATGCTCATGAAAGACCTTGGGTACCACTACTTTTGTAAGCGGATCCACAATCATGGAGTTTTGTAGCGAAATGTTCAATAGATATTTTCCACTGTGTACTCTCTCCTTTACAACCAGAAACTTTATTTCAATGTTTTTGGGCCCAAAATGGCTGAGGAAGTACTAGAGGGAGGGTGAATAGTACTTCACGATAGTTTTTCATTTTTCAAAAAGTTCCTAGAAAATTGGTGGAGTCACTGACGGTCTCACTTTAGAACCAATTTCCTTAAGCTCCTATCGCTTGGGTGATAGAACTTTTTGAAACACTTTTTAAGCTTATTTTATCAATCTCGCAATAGTAACTGCAATTGTATAGTTTAAAGTATGTGGAATATAAATTGCAGTATTGTAAATAGAGTAGAGTTAGAGAGATTGATCTGCATGAGATTTATATTGGTTCGGCCGCAACCTACTTTAGTCCCCAAGTCAACCTGACTTGAGAGTTCTATTGTGTTTTCTTTACAGGCAGAAATCAAGCCTTTTTGATACTTTTTCCTAGGCACAACTATCAAACCCTTACAGTTCTTTTGCAGGCATAGAACTAATCCAATAGCTTTTCCGGGAGCAACTCAGAACCCAATAGCTTTTGCACGCGCAACTCTCAGAACCTTCTCAGTTGTTGTTTTGGCGGGCTCAATAAAAAACCTTACAATTCTATTCTTTGTAACATGTGACTAATCCAATAGCTTTTCCGGGAGCAACTATCAGAACCCAATAGCTTTTGCAAGCGCAACTATCAGAACCTTCTCAGCTGTTGTTTTTGCAGGCTCAACAAAAAACCTTACAATTCGTTTCTTTGTAACATGTGCTTTAGAACCGAAGCATTTGAAGAAGCTTTTCTCAATTTTAGCTCTCTTGAGAAATTGTGAGAAGACCAATTTGTACCTCACTTAGATTTTGCTTTGTGTCTTCTTATCTTCAATCTTCAATCCTGACTCTTTTATATAGTGTTTGGAAAAGTGTCCGTTGTAATATGGCTATTGGAATATGACCGCTGTAAGATGCCACCGACAAGTGTCTATTATAAGATTTCACCGATAGGTGTCCGTTGTAAGATGCCACCGACAAGTGTTCGTTGTAAGATGTCACCGCCGATCATCCACCGACCTTGTTTATTGGTTGAATTCTTTGTTTATTTCAACTTATCTTTGCAGTATACTTTTCTCTAACACATCGAGTCTTCATTTGTAGCTTCTTCAAATATATTTTAATATAATCAATACTTTTTGACTTTGTATTAATTTATCAAAATATTATAACTGTGCTTTGTCACCTTTAGTTGTAATCATTGAAACTTAGCTCAACAAATGTGTTTTGAACGATAAGAGCTTCTATTGTTATTGGAGAACATGACTGCAGAATTGTTGTCACAATATAACTTCAGTAGTCTTTCAATACCAATGACAATTCGTAATCCTGTAACAAAATTCCTTAACCACAGTCCTTGATTAGATGCACTGTAAACCGCTACAAATTTTGCTTCCATAGTCGAGGTAGCTATTAGAGTTTGTTTAGAACTCTTCCAAGATATAACTCCTCCTGTCAAAATGAAAATATATCCTGAAGTGGATTTTTTACTGTCAACGCATCTAGCAAAGTCAAAATCAGAATACTCAATGATCTTCAAATATTATGACTTCCTGTATGTGAGCATATAGTCTTTTATTCTTTGAAGATATCTCATAACACTCTTAACTGCTTTCCAGTGGTCCATGCCAGAGTTACTAAGATAACGTTCTAACATGCCAACAATACATGCAAGATCTGGTCATGTGCAAGATCTAGTAAACTGTTTTATTTTACCAGAAATATCGTCTCCAAGAGAATAGAGAAGAGGTCCTTAATATCTCATAATATCCTAACTAAAATACTAATCAACACTAGGCCATGTGGTTGATTTGTGTCCAAGCAACAAAAATAATAAACTACTACAAAAAAGTACAACTTTCTCCATCACAAGTCCACTCCCAACTCTCACACGCCATGTAGCCCACTTGCACTTGTTTTGCCTCCAATTTCTTTCACTTTTCCCTCTAAATGTTGTTTTCCAGCAAGGAAATCTTCTGCTTTACCACAAGATTGCCTCCAATAGTCTGCTTGGTGCAATCTCATCATAAAAATCTTTGAAAGCTGATTTATTTCACACAAAATAAGCTCAAATTAACCACAAAATACACTACTAAATTTCACTTATCACATCCAGTTCAGTTCGATTCAGTTTAGTTTCATTCAGTTCAATTTCCTTAAATCTACATCATTAGACTTCCATTAGAATTCATTAAGTGTCTTTAAGTTTCAATAACTATAAATAAATTTGAAATAATTTTAAACATCATTTAATTTCGATTACTTTATATAAGTTTTAGTTTCATTAAGTATCAAATAAGTTTCACTTTCAGTTTAATTCAGTTTCATTCAGTTCAGTTCTACTGTTAGCCATTCAGTCCATAAGAACATAGCCTAAATATTCATACCACACATCAAATGAAAAATTTAATGTATTTTTCCTAGAGCAACTTCATATTAAATGGATTATAAGATGCAATTAAAATAGGAGAATTTAATGTTAATTAATTGTTATAGTCTAATGGTAAAGTCTGGTGGCTTATACCAATGTCATTAAAATCTTTTAAAGACCAGACGTAGAACCGTTATAATTAACGGTTCACAGTTTTTATGGTTCAACCGGTATGATTCACGGTTCAACCGGTCCTTCATTATTGCAAGTGTATTCCATGTAATGAAAGTATTTCAAAAGATTTAACATATTGGGCTTATTATTTATACTTGGAGCCCAAATATGGTCATCAAAGAGCCCGAATTCAATGACTTAAGTTATTAGAAACCCTAATTTTTAACTCACCTAACCCCACTCGTCCTCTAATTCTCTGCTGCCTCATTCCATTTCTCATTTTTCTTACCTTCATCTTGTTCCTTCCTCTTATTGTTTTCTTTTACCAATAATTTATTTACAATTTGCAGTTAGCTTCTTTTTCCATGTTTGTTGATTTCGTTTTCTTTTTAAACTTTTGCTATTCGGTGAGTTAGTTTCTTTAATTATCTACTTCGTATTTTTTCTGAAAATTAAAGACAAAGAGCTACAAGATCACATAGAGCGAAAAGGAATCAAATTGAGCAAAAAGGATTTAGCTTGTGCAAGACAGCTGAGTTTGAGAATCAAATTCCATCGTGAGTTTGGCATCGATAAACTAATTGATCATACGGCTACGAATCATTAAACGAGTTTGATATTAGTTAAGTTGATGAGCTAATTAAAAGTAGTTATCAGTTTAGTCGTTAAAGTGCAATTAACATTTTTTGACTGAAGTGCAGCTAACATTGTTTAACCAAGTTCATGTAGGATAAACATCAATCTTTGTAATTGATACACTCAATTTTTCTATCATTTTCAGAGGTTTTATGCCTATTTACTATTTAGTACCTAATAAAAGGGAAGATAAGCAATGTTTTACCAAAAAAAAAAAAAAAATTTACCCATGACAAGATTTCTAATGAAATCGATAAAGGATCTCCAACAAGACCCGAAGAGAGAAATAATATGAATTCAATATTGTTGAATTAGTTTGTAAACTCACAATTACAAGATATTTATAGACTAATCAAACTAATCTAATATGACTATCCTATGCTAACTAACTATATACTTAACAACCCAAAACTCTAATTTATTTGTACATGAAAATAGCGTGGTAATTAAAGAGTTGTTCAGTTGACTGAAAATTCAAAGAATACTGAGTTTGATTGGCCAAATACTACACAAGGAAAACAATGTGGTTTGAATGGTACAAGTCCTTAATAAAAATTAAATACAATTACGTACGTATATTATATTTTGTTATCCATTTTTTCACATTATAAGTAGCCATGTCATAACGTAAATTATACCTAAATATACCCGAAATACATGCTATGGTTTGATGATAAATTTCGAAACTTGTTCTTACAATTATATTAATTCTGTGATTGTAGACAAATAAATGAAATTTACCAGAAGGGGAAAACTTATAAATTACTTGATTACATTATATAAGGCTTTTACGTTTGAAATGCTAAAATTTTGTAAAACTTACAAATTTTGTACGTATTAACAAAACTACATGAGAATTATCAACAATTTGGTATTGTTGAATTCTATCCCAAATTTTTATTGCGTTCTAGAAAAGTGTTTTAGTATCATTGATGTTTGTATTTTTTTTTATCTTTTAATCATTTTTCTCGTGCTATAGGTTGTTTGACATAGGCAAGCGGGGGACTCAATTTAGTTGGGGTACTCGACCTGAACTCTTCAACCTACTCGGCCTTATTGAGAAAACAAGTATTAACAAAACTACAAATTATGATAAGTTTAAGCTTCTATCTTTTTTCTTCTTGAAAACTCTGTGACTTGTAAACTCAAATGTTGTGTTCGTACTTTGTACATATTCATACAATCTGAGTTCCTATGCGTCCTTAGTAGCACACAGAAAAGACGGTCAATAATCTACTAATTGAAACAATATCAATATAAATCAATTTCTATCATGTCCCAAGCATGAATTTTCCATATAAATTGAACCCCTAAAATGAACAATTGCATCCTAATTAAATTCCCCATATTATTATCTAGCAAAAAAATGGTGAATTTGCGTATCGATTTCCTCCAGAGCACCACAATAGCTCCATTAGAAATTGTCCTTGAAGTACCCTTCAATGCCGAAGTTCTTGAAATAAAACAACAAATCGAAACTCTTTATCCCATTTGCCCCGTCGAAAGACAAATCCTCCAATTTAATGGGAACTACTTAAAAAATATTCTTCCAATTACGTCTTATGGGATTAACAATAACAGTTTTCTTACTCTTAATCTTGCACCAATTGTTCATCGGACTCCTAAAGCAAATTTTAACGTGCATATATCTGGCATGACGATGTTTGTTTTGGAAGTTCGAGGAACAATGTCTGTTGCAGCTCTTAAAAACTTAATCGCACAAGAATGGGGAATATCGAGCAATGGTATGGTTTTGTTCCACGTAAATCGCCCTAAGGGTATCGATGAACAAATGTTTGATGACACTACTCTTCATGAATACAATTTGGATGGAGAATCTGTTATTGAGACCGAGGCGGAAATGAATGGGGATCATTAAATTAGATGTTGGTTATATTAGTATATGATATATTAATGCACTATTAGTGAAAGTGTTGGATGTATCGTGTGGGGTTAACAATATAAACTATAGTGTTATGTTGACAACTATAGATTAGCATAGGTCGTGTCGGGGTATTACTAATGAGATAATATGTAGTATTTTAGAGATGTTCTGGATTTAATGCAAGTTTGAGTTTGGGATGTATGGCCGTGTATCAAATTATTAGCTTAACTTGATTTTATAAATACACAGTCCTAGTTGTGAATTCAATACAATTTTTTTCATATAGTGTGCTTCGTCTTGAGACTTCATGCTTAAATTAGTTCTATTTACAAGATTTATTTGTCCTTATAAACTAGTTCATGATTAGTATGGAATGACATTTGTTGTCTTTTGTTTCTTTTTCTTCATTCTCGTACAATTTTCACACGCCATATTTGTACTTCAAGTTTTTAATTTATCCACCGTATGTATGTTATTATCATATACTATTCCTTTTCAAACAAATTGTCATTTGTCACATATAAGTAGTTGAATGAAAGACATTCCGAATGGTGGAACAAGTTCAAACAACACAATTTAATCTGACTGATTCTAGGGACGGACTGGAATATAGGATCCAAATCAGCCAGTATCCGGTTTTCATAAAATTAATATTCGTAAATTCCTTTCAGTATTTTTGAGACACACACTTCAAATCTATAGTTAATGCTAATCATTTATAATTCCAAATAATTTTATTTCTCCTTTGTGGAAAAAATATATAAGGAAAACAGAACAAAATATTGGATTCACCACTTGACATCTGATTCATTTGTCCAATAAAATTTACTTGAATTTACATCAAAAGTGTATCACCAAAGCCAGCAAGCATAAAGATATTTCGGGCTTTTGTTTGTCTTGAACCGAAGTTGTCCCAACCCAAAACAGAGCTCATTCTACAAGTCTACTGCTTTCATTCTTCGCTTTGAAACAGCAACAAAAGAAAAAAGTATGAGACACCACAAAACATTTATCAAACTTTGCAACACACACTCACAAATTATTTATAGAAAAGAATTTCAACTATATATGGCGGCTCTTAATGAACAATAAATCTAACATAAAGACCCATATTTAAAGTGATTATCTAAACTACTTTTAATCTGAATTGTTTGATCTAAATTTAAAAGCTCAGGTCATATATACACATCAAATATGATACCTATTGAAAATGACTATATATATCTCGAAGAAATTGAATGATAGGCCTTGACTAGAATGCATATTTGCAAAACAAAATAAGGGTAGAGAGACTAGTCGTGTACCTAAGCAAGCATGAATTTTGAATAGAAACATTAAATATTAAAGTTGAGGGTTGAGTAAAAACCTTTTTACCTGAGTTATTGATGCCTTCATAGAGGCATTTAGACAGTCCAAAACTAATTAATAATAGGAACTATGGTCGGATGACTATCTTTATCTTTATTACTACATATTAATATTATGGGCTTAAAATCACTGATGGTACATGAACTTTATCTATACTAACATAACGGTACACGAACTTTAAAACTAGACTTAAAGGTACACGAACTTTCCTTATTACTAACATAATAGTAAAAAAAGACCATTAAACCCCTAAACAAAATTGACAACACGATAATAAAAAGGCAAGCTCACCCATTTGCCGCGTTATTTCCTTGTTTTCTTCACGTTTAACTGCTAATTTTCTTCTACTAGACGGGGGTTTGCAAACTATGCAGCTGGGTTAAAAAAAAACCTATTTACTTTTCTCTAATTTTCTCAACTGGAAAATTCCAAATATGAGCCTCCATCTTCATTTAGGTCAAGTTTCAATAGGTCGATAGTTTCATATGTCTAAATTAAGCGAATATATTTTTGTTTAAACTAAAGCTAGTTTATTTGGAGTTTCATTGTGTGGCTACAACAGAGAAGCCTCCAATTTTGCCAGAGTTAGTGTTTCATTGTGTGGCTACAACAGAGAAGCTAGTTTATTTGGAGAATTAATTTTTCAGCATTTACGTTTTATTTTGTTGAACTGTAAATCGAGCTTTCATTTTGAGAAACTCAAATGAAAGGAACAAGAGCAACCAACCATTCTTTTGCCTTTTGAGTTCACATAGATTACCAGCTGTAAAAAAACAGTCCATTTACAGCATTTGCTTGTTGATTTCATTTATCTCCTGTTATTGTCCGGTTTTCGTTTTACCATTTAAACTTTTGAAGCAAAATTGATTGAGATATTGAAAATTTAATTTTCATGAATAGGTGGCTGATGATTTTAATTTTAGTTTCAATATGTGAATGCTGTGTTGAATATTCATTGGATTGAACTTCGAATTTTGAGTAAAACACGACAAAAAGAAGGAAGTAATTCAAGAAATGGGACAGCTGCTTTATTTTTCCTTAGGGGTTTAATGGTCTTTTTTGACTATTATGTTAGTAATAAGGAAAGTTCGTGTACCTTTATGTCTAGTTTTAAAGTTCATGTATTATTATGTTAGTATAGATAAAGTTCATGTACCATAATTGATTTTAAGCCTAATATTATGTCCTATATAGTATAGAGTCGTATTCCAAATAGATTAATAACTCCAAAATTTATCTTGATTTGTCTCTTGTTTCCTTGAACTTTTAAAAGTTCCTTTTACACCACCGAACTTGCACAAAAGTATCACTTTACCCTTTCAACAAATAAAAACGCACTATTTCACCCCCTAGATGCCTAATGTTTGTTTTTTTTATTGGTTTTGACTTCTTAAAATTGTCATTCAATTAAAAATTCACATATGGAATTCACGGTTTAAACATTCATTTAGAGAAGTTTAGAGGGACAAAAGGCTATATTCTTGAATGTTTAGAAAAATGAGATAAACTTTTAAAAGTTCAAGAAACGAGAGACAAATCAGAACAAGTTCGTTCAAATGTATTTGGCTTATTTTACATATAGTGTTCTCTCTTCCTTGAAGAGAAAGATGAGGTATTTCTCTCTTCATTGGAATCTACCTAATTAGGCATAAGATGTGAGATGGGACAATCGAGGTTTGTTTACCTTGTATGTCTCGTTGTAAGCGGTTGATATCGATTTATTTGGGTTGGCTTACATGTCTTGGCATACAAAGAACGTGCCAAATAATATTTACAAATTATAAAAATTTTGGAAAAAACAACCATTTATTTACAAAATTAATAATAATTCAGTTCAATATACTTCACATCAACTTTTAAATTTTCAATCTACGCTCATTCCAAACACTCAAATTTGAAAATCTTTAAACACCCCATCTCTCCTTTTGCAGCACACCAAAACTCTCACCGACCAACCCTTCCCCAAAAGCTTTCCACCGACATCTAGAGTTTGAAAAATGAAAAATGGAGAAAATTATTGGACTTTATTCTTAGCTTTGATTAAATAATTTCAATCAAATTCTAGTCAATTAATAGACTGTAAATAGCATAATTAGATGTTCATGCAGTGTTATCCGATATCAGCACTCAAATTCTATGCTCCTTTCATTCATAATTCCATGAAGCAACAAGAAGAACTCTAATTCAACGCAAACATTTGGCTCAAAGAAATGAACACATCTTTTTCTTTTCTTTTGTTTTTTTGGTGAAAAGGATATCTTATTTACAATAACATTTCCACAGGTCAGATAATGTTGTTTCATATTCGACAAGTGAATGAAGGCCTAATAGTCGTACCAATGACTTAATCCATATAATGTAGTTGTAAAAACTGAATCAAATAGACTCAGGGAGCTTTCTTATTCAATTCAACTCAGAAACAATTGTAGCTCAAGTGAGCTATTTATACACATGGAACTAACTAATTCAAGATGAAAAGGAGCTCTAGCTATACATGGATTGCCAAGTCAGCAGCTAATTAGTTTAATCTCTAACAAACTCTAAACTAATCACAAACTAACAATTTCCAACAGTAGTTCCTATTGGAAAATAATGAGTGATTATTATGCCGTCATTTTGGCAAGTCATGTACCTAAAATTCATATTCATTTTCTGCATTTGAAGACATACCTTAGAATTTATATATGTTAGCTTTTATATTTATGATGAAGAAAAATAAAATAATATCTTAATTATATTTATGATTTTGTGCAGATTGTTGGTTGAAATTTTTATCCTATTTAATGTGCATTTATGTTCGTCCGTTGTTTCGATGGGCCAAAGATTCTCCATTCTTTGGCTTTGGATTATAATGGACTAAAGCAAAATGACTCATTAAACTATCCGCACTTCTTTTATTGTGAAGTCACGGATAGCAATTGCATCTCCACTTCTGGATCAATTGGTAACAGCCTCTCTGCTAGCTCAGGGGTAAGGCTGCATACGACCCCCCAGACCCCGCTGGCGTGGGAGTCTTGTTAGGCATTGGGGTAATGTTGTGTTGTGTAATGTGCATTTATGCTAATTGATTTTATATAATATTTGAATGAGATTTGATTTGATTTGGTGTGATTGAGGATGAGATTTCCAACTGAAATTGAGCAAGATATGGAGAGATTTACAGCTGATATTTATGCCAAGATTTGAGAATCAAATCATCATTTGAATGGGGGCTTTATTTGAGAGATCAATTCCAACGGTTATTTGATTCATCCAAGCCTATACATTCAGAGAAGGGACTGCTAAACATGTGGTGCACTAAACAGTGAGAAAGCAGAGCAGAAATTTGAAACAAAGTGCAGCTCTCTTCAAGAACAAAGCGCTTCAACCTTCGATATATCTATATTTGTCTATTCTACTCTATTGTGCTTATTGTTTATATATATTGTGAGAGTGAGAATTGACCAAGAGTATATTTTTATACTCGACCATATCAATGAGGACAAGAGAGGCGTAGTCTTTGACCTTATATCGGGAATTAGGTTGTGACTAGTTGTGTAGTAGGATGTAGCTACGGGGAATAGAAGTAAAGGTTATCTCTTCTATTGTACTAGGACCTTAAGGGAGATATAAATCAAAGAGCGTGTAAATCCTACGGGTTTAAGAGACCTCTAAGCGGAGAGTAAGTCTATTTAGGGATTGAACTTCGGAACAATTGCCTACGTTTTTATTGCTTTCTGTATTTAATTTTCTGCAGTAATTCTGTCCAGTTTTCAGGCCTTGACAATCTGTTTCAAGGTCTTGAAACCCGTCTCAAGGCCTTCACTACAAGAAAAAAAACCCAATGTCTACTTAACTAGCATTAACATGAACGTATCAGGGCAGTGACATACAATATTAGCCTAAAGCAAAACTAAATTCCAGTTTACTAGCATTTATGCATAATATATTACTTTGAAAAAATAGTGAAGCTACACAATAACATATATTTACACATATCAATCAGTTGCAGCAATGAAATAGACAAACGAGAGAGGAAATCAAGGTACCTTGGTATTCTTCAAGGAGAACTCCAAACTAAACTATCTGCAAATAAACAAAAATCATATCCATAAGAGAAAATTCTGTCGTTGAGAATATTAGATTAAGCACAATGACAAATGATAATAATGTATTGATCCTGAAACTAAATATGTACAATCAAATTCAAATAGAGCCAAACTCGTCGGAAACTGAGTTTCCTAAGGGATTCTCAAGCTGAAACTTGAAGGTTTGTGAACCTAAAATAGTGAGATTCTCAAAGTTTGAATATTTGATTGATAAAAGTCCTTTTACACGGAGAAATAAGGAGTATTTATATCTAAATAACAAAATTACATAGCTAATAGGATAATGACACATGGCTCCTAAATAGGACAAAACATCAACATCATTAAGATCTTATGGGATCTTGGTCCCCAAACTATTCATTGAGTCAACAATCCATTGATAAGTCTCAATCCTAGGACTAACTCGTCAAACATGTCAGGCGGACCGGTCAGTTAGGCTCCTTGAGATGAGGGTTTGCTAAGGTGAGTGATGTTGATCTCTGGACAGCCTCGCTTGAGAAGGTCATGATTCAGTAGGATGCGATTGAGGCGGATTACCCTTGAGGTGGTAAGTCGCTTCAGGCGGTTCTAGTTCAAGAGCCTTTGGTTGAAAATGGCGCAATTCAGAAGATTGCGTTTCAGGAGGGTGTGTTCCAGGCAGTTGCGGTTGATAATTCATGGAGGTTGTTGAGGCGGACTGAAGATGTCCCCATCAGATATATCCATTAATAATTCATGCAAACTATTCCAACTCGGGATACTTTCTGGCCCGATTTTTTCGGTCACAAATATGATGGAACCGCAAATTCATCGTACTAAATTATGCAATTCATCGTACTATGATAAAGAATTGGGCTTGCATTATTGGTCTCACAATTAGAAAGGCCACAATCACTGCCTCAGAAGATATAGAGAGTAATTAGTTATTTTTGTCTTATTTGCTGAGCTGTTAGTTTCTCTTTATTTAGCTTGATTGGAGAGGGGGAAGGGTAAGCAAGTTTTGTGTGATAGAATTCTGCAGTAGCATAGGCTCCTTTTGGAGAGGGAAGGTTTCTTCCTGTGGAGGCTTTGGCCTATTTTCTTTATCTATTCTTAGTATTGTTTCCCTATTTTCATTCGATCAATACAAATCTCAGTGTTTCTTCTTCCATTACTGTTCTCTATTGCTTTAATTTCCGGTTTACGATATTCTGCTCCTATCATACTAAAAATATAGAGTTTATATAATGTCTTGCAAAGGAAAGCAAAAACTAAGGCATCTATTTTATTCTACAACGTTCTGAAATTGCTGAAGCAAATAATTCCACATTTGGCCAGTCGACTACTTAAATCAATTTTTTCATATTCGTTGCCTTGGAAATCAGTCACTAAAACTGTTCAGTTATCAGAACGTTCAACTTCTCCAAATGCTGAAGCAGATACTATTTGATAGAAGCTGATAGGAAATTGGACCTCCCGTTTCTCTTTCAGCACAAGGAATGCTAGAGAGTTCCATTTCCGAAGCCTATGCCGAAGGCCGATTTTGAAGATTTTTCATTCTTGGGCGTAGGCTGGCCGTACTATCCTATCCTATCTACTAGTCTTTCTTCTTGAAGATTTTCACCAACCTATCAATCACAAAGAAATCACACTGATTTATAATTATATAATAATGAAAGAACAAAATAATTGACTGGCAAGCTACTCATTAGCCCCACTAAAATCAATAAATTAATTATAAACAATACGAATTCAGTTTCTAGATTGAGATGATATGGTGTCATTAAGATTTCCTTCCCACTATTTTCCATCTGAGTTACTTGCTCTAATCTAAGAGTGGGAAACTAAAGGTGTAGTTGTTAGAGCAAAAGCTGTTGAAATTCGGTAATTCAGTTAGTTCCAAACACTTGAGCTTATTGAAAATTATCACACCTCCATCCATCCTCTGCAACAATTTCTTCAACATCCAACTTTCATGTTGGTGAGCTGCACCATAGTTTTGGCAGTCAAGTTTCTCGCACGGGAGCAGGAGTCAACATGTAAAGCTGTCAGATTCTATAAACATTTATCAGATCATCACAACGTGGTATGTGTAGAGTTTGAAGATGTCAACTACGTTAGGACTCTTTCTATGTTATATGATTCAATTTTCTTAAATCAGATAAATCAGGTGCTTTACTCTTATATGAAAGCACAGCTGTCATGACTATTATACATGCAAAAACCTACTATATAATATGGTAAAATGACCTTGTACCCAGTGACGGATTTAGAAAATTTTCTAAGGGGGAGCGGAGCGAAACTTTCATTTTGTTCCGGCTAAACCTCCATTTTTCCGGCGAGATTCTCCGGCCAAACCTCGATTTTTTCCGGCCAAACCTCCAAACGCATCATTTCACCCTTCCCCTTCCCCTTTCCCTTCCCCCTCCTGGCCTCCTCTGTATCTTGAACGCCAAACGCCGATGAGCCGCTCCTCCTCTACCGAACGCCGATGATCGACTCCTCCTCCGCTCCCCTTAAGCGTCCGTAACTCAGTGGAGGGGGGAAATCGCCGGCGAAGGGGGAGCGGCTGCTCCCCTGCTCCCATGATTGCTCTGTACCTCAGGGTACTCTGGGGGGAGATCGCCGGCGAAGGGAGAGTGGCTGCTCCCCCTGTCTCCGTGCCTGCTTGTACCGACTATAGCTAGACATAATGGCCTTTATATTGAAATACAACTGATAAGCATAATAAAAAACATCCCAAAATGAAGCTAAACTTACAATCTCAATGAGATTTTCGGAAAAAGAAGTTCTCCGTAATAGACAGATTTTACAGTCACAACTAATGCCATTCAACTAATACCCCAAACGTGCTCTGGCTTTTGAGACGTGTGAAAACTCGACTTTAATTTTTCTGCAGTGCAAAGGCCGCAACCATTCAGATTCACTTACTTGAAGAACGGGACACGAGCTAACACTGAGATGAGACAAATTCGGGAGCTTTTGTATGATTCTAACTCTTTTCTCGCTCCTCATATTCCTGCAATATTCCAAAGACATGGAGCAAAGAGACTGCAGATTGCTTAACCATTCTTGCAGTGACTCCATTGCTGTGAATCCAACTATCTTCAACAACTTTAAGACCCTGAGGTGTTGCATCTGATTTGGTAGAAAACACATTTCCCGACCGAAGATATCAGATCCCCATATTTCCAACTCCTAGAGATGCTGCGGTCTTTGATTCGGTTCAAATATTGGAAGTCATCCAACTCCTCTAAGAATGCACCAACACTTAGATGCTGCAACTTTGTGAGTGTGGATAATATATTCTCTGGGAAACATCTCAATCTTCTACAACAATACATATCTAAGGACGTTAAATAGCTAACTTTCTGCAAGTGTGGAACACGAATCAGCCATTCACATTTGTATACACTCAATTCATTGAATGACCAGACGGATTGAGGTGAAATTTGCAGATCTGTTAATTTTGGGCATCCCATAATTGACAGACCCACAAGAGAAGCAAAGGATGGCTTCTGGCCAATTATGGGAATCAGTTCCTCACAATGTTTCATTTCAAGCTTCAAGAGTTTAGAGGGATCGCTCTTTGGAAGATGTGTCAATTTTGGACAATACTGAATGGAAACATGTCGGAGACAAGGAAACACGAAAACCTTTTTGCTATTGGACTTGGATTTCCATTCAGTCAATTTTTCCATCCATGTCACAGATAATGACTGCACTGCTGGAAACATCCTCAAGCATCCATTGCTACTTCCTTCATGGTCGAACTCATCAAATAGGCACTTCACTTTTCTCATATGATTCACCTCTAAGCTTGTTAGATTAGGGAAAGAAACCTGCAAAATTGAATGCTAGATAAAGAATGTGTTCTACATATTCTCAAACCAACAGAATAAAAGAAGACACGTACCACTATTCTCTTTTAACTTGCAAAAGCCTAGGAAATTTGGTAGCTTCTTCAGCTTCAAGGATCTCAACTGAGTGAATTCTATTACTCCATTGTTGTGATACACATCTTCGATTCCTTCACCAACGACACCTTCCATTCTTTCACATGATTCAACTTCTAGTTCTCGGAGCTTATGTAGACATTCGCCCAACGGAAAAGATAACAGAACTGTAAGTTTATCACAATTACTGATGCTCAAGATTTGCAGCTCTCCAAAATCCCCTGTTCTGAGTTGACTCCTACAAATGTTCTCCAGTCTCGGTAAGTTTGACAGGTTTAATGACTAAGGCGGGAAAGGCATTAGAAGAAGCATCACTTGTTAACTTGATGAGATATTCAATGTCATAATCGTTTTGAATGTGCATATCCTTCAATTCTGGAAAACCTACATAAAATAGGTTCTCAATGCCCCTCACTCCATCTAAATAAAAATCTTCAAAATTCTTCAACATAAACTCAATGTCATCCTCCAAAGGAACACCTGCTTAAACCTTGAGCTTTAACGTCCTTGATCTCTTGTATTGCCCTTTCCAATGAATATTTTACACCTCTGTAAACACAGTGTCCGAAGGTTTGAAAGTAAACCAATTGAAGAAGGCAAAGGCAACAGACGCATGCCTGTCAAATCAACAACCTTCAAGGTTACTCTCCCGTCGAAAAATGAATCTAGGATTTGTATAGAATTATCTTCAGCCAAGACTGAAAGTAATTTAGCTTCTGGATTATTCAATCGTGTAGGAAGCTCAAAAATGATAAAATGAATTTTGCTCTCTTGATGCAATCTTGAGAGCACAATTGCGAACAAGGTCATGCATTTTGACAAATCCCTCCATGTCTCCATCAAGCTGAGACTGGAGATGAAAGACAATGCTTTATTTCTTGCATCTTCAACTGTATGAATGTGCTTAAATAAACCCAAAACAATACTAAATTAGTAAGTATTGGACCTGAATATTAGATTGCCCGACCAAAGCACAAAGCAAGAAAAACGATTGCATTTCCTCTCCAGGAAGGTGGTCGTAGCTCGACTCAAGTGCATCGTACACTGGTCTGTATATCTTTTTATCCCCCAATAATAATTGGTTCAGAGTATGTTCCCACTCTTGGAACTCCTCATTTGTCAATTTTTGTGCAACTTTTCGAATGGAAAGTGGCAAGCCATAACATTGTTTCACAATTTGAGTTGCTATGGCATGGAATTCAAGATCTTTAGCCTCATCTACAAAGAATTGGAGCAAAGTCAGTGCCTCATCTTCATTTAGAGGTTCAAGTGGGAATACCTTTTGAGCCCCCATCTCAATGGATAATAGATCCCTCTCTCAAGAGAAGTATGATTTTGCAACTGAAAGAACCCTGAGAAGGAATTCCAATAGCATTGAAATCAAGCTTTTTCTAGATATCATCGAGAACAATGAGTACATTGGAGTTCTCCAACCTCCTACGGAGTTGAGTTGCTCTCCTTTGGGTTCCTTCCGTGGAAAAGATTAAGCCCAATTTGTCAGCAATTGCTCGCTGAGTTCCTATTATCCCCAGGTAGGGAGAGACCCTAACCAGTACAATAATGTCAAAAAGCTTCTCCTGCAGTGCTTTGTTTTGGACCTCCTCTGCAAGTGTGGTTTTTCCAACCCCTCCCATACCATAGACCCCTATGGAATGCAGATTGGGATCTTTCAGAGCATCCATGACTTGGTTAAGAATCAGGCAAAGCTTCACGTTTCTGCTCTAGAGGGGGCTGAAAGGAAATTGAATCTTGATTGCATGGCTTACCAATCGCTAGAGCTTTCTTCTCTGCATTCTTGCTGAGCTGATACTTAGTCTTCAAATTGGGGCAAGTTCTCAAAAAACAATTGTTCTCGGCTTCGTCTCTTCCCTGGATTAGTTCCTCAGCCTCTCCCATGTCTTTTTCTGCAACGGTCAGCCACCTGGCAGCATGAGGAAAGATCTCCTCCCCGTTCATTATAGCATCATAAATGGACTGCTGCAGCGTGTCCTTGTTGTTCTGCAAGTTCTCAACCTGCAGTTGGAGTTCCTAGAGCTTGTTGTCACACTTGAAAGGATAGCTATCGTGGCGTTTGATAGGGGAGACAACATGATTTCTGATGGGATCTGTAACTAATCATAGAATAATGTCCAAAACCATTTTAAGCCTGAAATAGAAGATAGTAGAACGAGAATGAAGTTCAACTCAGAAAATAGTAAAAGGAGAGTGATGGCGTGTACTCAAATGACAACGAAAACAAATAAGAACAAAACATATATATCATTACATAACAAAATGAGTCGGCAAACCACTAAAATTAAAGCACTGCATTATTTTGTGCTTTATGTCTGACTCATCATTATCATCATATCCACTTGTTTTACGTCTTTTGTTGTTATACATGATGTCCTCCCTTCGCTAAAAGTCCAAACAAATGAACATATCAGACATATTATTTGGATAAAAAGAAATTGGGAAAATCCTCAAACGTTACTAATTTTACTGCAGAAGGAAGTTAACTCATTTTTTACTATTGATTAAAATTGGGACAAAATTTAAAATATTTCTAATTATTAAATGTTAACTCCTTCTAAATTTCTCTCTCTTTAACTTTTCATGACACTGTTTCTTTCTCTTCTCACGTTCAATTTGTGATTTTGGCAGAATATAATTGTTCACTTTCTGAAAGTTCAATGGGAGATTCGAATCGTTCGTGGTTTTTCACTTCATCAACTGAAAGATAAATATAGTTGGGCTATTTTCTGTAAATCAATGATAAGATATTGTCATTTTCTAATGATCCTTTCATGGTGGCTTTGC
>CAOJBJ011029196.1:0-15056 GCA_948291685.1 Euphorbia celastroides | reverse complement strand
TAGCTATGACATAATTGAAGATGTTATTTTAAAGTTGGAAGCTAATTGTAGGTCCCTTAGGAATAGACAATATGGGTCATAGGGGGTGAATGACCCTTTTTCACGGAAAACGGATTGGCAATTTGAAGTTTTCTTGAGGTCCAGAGTCTAGTTGATTCCGGATGCAGACGGTTAGTATGAACTACAAAAATTAAATTGAACAAACAATTTTATCCTGGTTCGGCCCCGCCTACTCCAGTCCCCCAAAACTCCTACTGGGCGTTAATCCACTAAAGTATTCTTTTACGGGCAGGAATCAAGCCTGTTACAATTGTCTCCAAAAAGTTCCCCTTTTCCGGATGTAGGATATACCACTAAATCTCCCTGATCTAGCGAAGTATTTTCAAGGGATATACCACTTCTAATCTCTCACCGTATCTAGAAGCTAACTCCCACTTTTCAATCCCCCGATTGAAAAGATTTACACTTTTCTTTTTTAAAGAAAATTTTCTAAGAACAGATTGAACTAAGCTTTGTTCTCTCGAGTGTTTTGAAAGCCAATTGCTTGTGAACTTGTATTGCTCTTGAAAGCTTGAAATAATCAGCAGCTTCTTCATGCTCTAGGGTCCTCTATTTATAGGTTGGGCAATAAATGCTACCGTTGGAGAGGATTGAATCTGGTTCGTTGAAGAAGCTTGGTGTAGGCGCATTCGGATCGTCCCTTTGGCTGTTAGAGACAATTTAATGCCCATTGTAGCTAGGGATTTGTGCGCCAATAGCTTAACATAGGATTTCAGACATTCTGATGGTCTGAAGAGCATCCTAGTCCTGTTTAAATCATCCATGTAGTCCACGCACTCCGGTATGGGTTGAAAAGTGACTTTGCCTGGTGTAGGCACATCCGGATCGTCCCTTTGGCCGTTATAAACAATTTAATGCTTGTTGTAGCTAGGGATCTATGCGCCAATCTAGTTTTATAGGATTTCAGACATTGCAGAATGCCTAGAGATCATCCTAGTACGTTTGAATCGGTTGTGTAGTCCACGCGCTCTGATATTGGTTAGAAAGTGACTTTATGTCACTGTCAACCTGCTGTTTTTGTCTTTTAGTGCTTCTTTCTTCATTAAATGTTCCGACAGTTGGTGGAACGCATTTAATGCTCCTTGGAGACCGGTTTTCATCTTTTCACTCACACTTAGACATTTTAAATTTATTTTAGACTGGATCCACCTCTGTCCACGTGGATCCTGGATCCTTTCCTTCTTTGCTTGATTCCAGAACTTCCTGATCCGGACCTTATTTTTGCACTTTGACTTTTCGGATTTTGTTTATCTTCAAACCTTCCTCGAAGTGGGTCGGATCTTTGACTTGGCGGATCTTCTAGCTTTGGTGAGCCACTTCCAACAAGAATATTGCTAGAGAAGACGCGAGCATCAAAATTATAACTAATCAAACCCTTCTAAAGATGATACCATCTATGTAGATGGGGACAACGACTTCAACAAACCACATGCAAAGTTGTGTCTAGGGCATAAAAGACTTGGATGCCCCCTCGAGGTGGTAAAAAAGGTGCATGCCCAACGTCCACCATCAATTGCGAAAAGAAGGAAACCTCGTGCGAACTTGCTTGTGCCAGTACTAAGGAAAATTTTGAACATAGCAGAGATGGCCCAAATCCCGCTGGCAACAAGATCACAAATATCATTGTGTTTAAAGAAATAGGCTGCTAGGTGGAGAAACCTGAAAAGGGTAGCCTAGGAAGAAATTTAGTGGCTTGAAAACCTAGAAATAAGCTGGTTAGAAACATGAGTGAATCACTTGGGATGAATACAATTTCTTTTGTTTCGAGTTTAAATTCATTTGGGATATGTCATGCATGCTAAGGTTTTGAATGCATGCTACAATACTGCCTCAACCGTACGTTCTTGGTGAATTTTAACTATACAGAGTCAGGCTAGATGGTAACACTCATCTTTTACACACTTGCTGCAATTTGTTCATTCCGAAAGAAAGGAAAAGAAAAGAAAGAAAAGAAAAGAAAGAAAAAAAGAAAGAAAGAAAGAACATGTCAGATGGGTGGGAAAACCGTAAGGACCTCCCATGCAAAAGTTAGGACAAAGGTCTATTGAGTTGAAAACCTGCAAAGCTGCTCAAGCAAAAGTTAAGACCAGCTTGATGTTTCAAAAACTCAAAAAGGGCGGTCATGCGAAAATTAAGGCATAAAAATGATCAAGCATCACATCTTAAGAGACAAGGTCACATAAACAAAAGTTCATCATGAAGTCTCATTTAAACAATCCTAGCAGTTGATCACTTTGAACAGACTAAGAAGCTTCACACACCAACGATATTTAGAGTCGAATCCAATGAAAACACCTAATCACTGACAGGATCTATTTTATCCATGTCATGAAAATAAAAGGATGGGTCAACTCCCACCAAGTCAACTACCTTCAGAGTTCCTCATATCTCTATTCTTAGTTCATAAATTGAATCTGACATCATACACATGCACACACACATATGTAACATGCATACATGCATTTCGAAATAAAAATTTGTGTTTATACATATACTTGCTCAACTGGAAGGGCCTTTGACATTCGTATTAGGAGTAAAGCATTCTGCCTCAAATATTCACAAAATTTCCATCGAAAGTTAAGTCATTCTTTAGAAATTAACGGAGGCCCTTTGACATCTGCATCAAGATTAGAACATTCCACCTAAACATTCACAAAGTTTTCGTCGAAAGTTAAGTTGTGCTCCAAAAATTAACCGGAGACCCTTTGACATCTGCATCAAGATTAGAACATTCCACTTCAAATATTGACAAAGTTTCTTTCGAAAGTTAAGTCATTCTTCGAGAATCTATCAAAGTCTTTTGACATTGGCATCAAGAGTAGAACATTCCCCTTCAGATTTTCACAAAAATTCTGTCGAAAGGTAAGTCATTCTTCGAGAATCGACAGGAAGGCTTTTGACATCAGCATCAAGAGTAGAACATTCCACTTAAGATTTTCATAAAATCTCAATCAAAAGTTAAGTCATTCTTAGAAGATCTACATGAAGACCCTTGCCATCCGTATCAATGGAAAAATATTCTACAGATCTCAATCAAAAGTTGAGTCATTCTAGGAAGATCTAAATGAATATCCTTGCCATTTGTATCAAGGGAAAAACATCATGTTATATATGTTATATTTATGTTATATATGTTATAATATATGTTATATAATATTTTATATGCTATAACATCATATAACATATGTTATACGAGTTTCATCATGTAAGAAGAAAATTTTGAATTTTTTTTATAAAAAATATATCAATATGGATTTCATTGTAAACATAAAAATAAACCGAACAAAATATCCTAAAGAATGGAGTCCAAAAAAATCAACCATTTGAGAGATATGACAGTTTTAAATTTTAAAATTCAAATTAATTAAGAGAGAGAATGTGCTGTAAGAGGGGCTTTCTCGTGGATAGGGGAAAAGGTAAAAAGTGAGTATTTGGATAATTTAAAATTTAAAATTAAGTAAACTAATAATTGTTTGATTGGACTTTAAAAAATTAAAATAAAAGTAACTTTTCTAGACATTGGAAACAATTTTCCTTAAAAAATTATCATCATTTTAAATCTTTTCTTGCTTTGATTACATGTTAAATCAACTTAAATCAGTAAATCGCTGATAAAGTACAAGTTATAACTGTAACAAGAAGCTGATATATGAGTGATAGAACCGAGCTAGACCTAAAAAATGATAGGAATATTGGCCAAAATAAATGCTGCAATTTTATGTTGATCATCCCAGATGGTAGGAAATATCGATTAAAGCCTAATTTATGAATGGTTTTGTTTAGAGGACGAAGTTTAAAGTTATATCGGTCTCCTTTTACTGATTGCATCTGTGTTAAATACTTTGTATGCAAAGATTGTTTTCTTCTTTTCCCGTCCTCAATTTCATTTAAAAAAAAAGATTGTTTTCTTTTTTTTTTCTTCTTTTAGGTTGGATGAGGATGATATTGATTAATTAAGACAAACATTTATATTACATATTTCTGCAATTAATAATAGTTAAATAAATTTGGATTTGGACTTTCTAAAGTTCAAACTCTCTAAAGTTGTAAAGTTTACACAATCTCAACCATCCATTGAGTTTTAATGGTCCAGATTCATTTTTAATGGTTTGTGGGGTCTACAGTGCAATGAAATATGGACCATTAAAACTCAATGGATGATTGAGATTGTGTGAACTTTACAACTTTAGAGAGTTTGAACTTTTGAAAATCCAAATCCAACAAATTTTGACAGTGACACGAGTAGGGACAATTTGTAAAATTTCTCTTTATGTTATCTATTACCTCTCGGTTCAAGAAAGCCATATGGAAGCATAAGCTATACCCTGAATCGAACAACATTCATCAAACGTCCACCAAAGGTGCACTGGTGTAGATTTCTGTAAATATGCATCATTTATGTGAGGTTAGTTACAACAAAAAATTTCTGGTGTGACATATAGATTTATTTTAAGTTTTTTTTTTGTTTGGTTAACACATTTGAATTGAACATAAACATTTGAAGAAGCATTAAGTGAAATTCAGTTGGAATACTAAAAAAAAAGAATAAAGTTTTCCTACCATCTTACTATATAGTATATACTTTATGAGATATAGATAAAATACTATTCCGGAAAATTAATAGATGATAAAAATAAACTATTACATCCAAACTGCAGACACCTCAAGTTTTTCTTCAAAATACACAAAAAATTATACAAAATACCCCACAAGGAACAATAAACCAATTGAAACCAAGACACTGAATGATGTTTGGATATAAGTGTCGGATGTTTTTGGTACATCAACATGCTGAGTAGGCTGTGGAGCAGCTGCCGGTGACAAAAAAGGGGCAGGCGGAGCCGAGACAACCACCGGAGTAGTGGCATTAGAACATGTAAAAGCAGGCGGCACATTGTCTTCTCTGGCGGCCAATATGCCATCTATCCCATGGCACCGAACAGAGCGGCTGGCGGTGCATAAATTAGGGCTTATTAGCCTTACATTGTTAAGAAAGAAACTCCTTCTCCCATTGTTGTTGATGTAGAGGGTGAAACGAGAATCCGAAGACGGGAGAGTGGAACCGGAGGGCATGTGTTGGAGATGATCAAAAAGCAAAGGGGAAGGAATCGAATGGCGAAGAAGGAAATCAGAGATGGAATCCTCGTGGATCGTTGTGGTGGAGAGAATCCGGTCATTAGGCATCAAGAAAGTAACATTGTGTTGAATTCGGGTGTCGAGAGGCGACATCATGTTGATAAGAGTGATAAAGGTGAAGTAATTGGCTCTCGACATCTCATCGGTTGCAATTTCAAGTTCATGGCTTTTAGAATTGGCAGCGGTTGCCGGCGAGGTAAAGAGGCTAGACAATAACAAGAATGTGATGTAATGAGAAGGCGTAGCCATTTGGGGTGTGGTGAAAGAAAGAAAGATGGGGTGTCGCGTATAAATGTAGACAAATAGAATTTTAATTCATGCAAAGTATGCTTCTTCAACTACTTTTTGGGGTTCACGTTTTGTGCATTTCAATTAATATGCATGTTTTTTTTTTATAAAGGCTAGGCTTTGCATGCAAGTTAATCTTTATCTAGTTTCCAAATGTCTCAAAAAGGTACAACATTTTTGTTACGTACATCAGCATATATGGGAATAAAAACCAGTCACGAACCAACCTCCTGCTAGTAAGCAGGCCAAGGCCTCAAGCATCTTTTTATGGTTCAAGCCATGCGAAGCGAGTAAACCAGATAGAGAAGGCCGCCCTTTATATGGACTTTTATAGTACCCGATTCAGATTGATCGGCCAATAAAATCAGTAGAAAATCAATCACTGATCAGTTATTAATTTGTTCGTAACCCTTTAAAAAAGTTGGCAATTGCACTTAGATAATGAAAAAAGAGAGAAAAAACCTCTACCCCACCTTACATGTGATTTGAACATAAAAACTTCGAGAACCAAATTCAATTTCATCCACTTAATTGCAAATATATAATATTATTACAGACGAAAAAATTATTAAATTCCATTAATCAGTGCAATTCTCTTAGTAGATAGAAGTTGTCAAACCCATATACTTCCTAAAAGGCCTACTTGTTGATGTTTTCTTAGAGTGGAGAAAGTATACAGTATTTTGTTGGTGAATGAAAACCCATAAGAAGAAGAGCGATGACATATAAGGAACCATTTAATTATTATAAAGTAAAAGCAATAAGGCCTTTTAAGCAATAATATACGTTCGACGCTTTTTAAGCAATAATATATGTTCCCGAGATAATACATTCTTTTGGGCTTTTAGCATTCTCACTCAAAAAATTTCATTAGCCGACTTTATCTTTGATAATTTTTCACAAAGATGAATAGAATATGCCCAATGTAATAGAGATTTTAAGGTAATTTTTGTACAAAGTATAGTTATTTTACTTTTATAGCAATTTAATTTAAAAAGTGGGTTCCACTACCTAATTCAATTCTGAGATGAGCAAACTAATACTTACATTATTTGAAAAAAAAATGTAAAACTAACCCACACAAATGTAAACCAATCACAACCTGCCTAACTTAAAGCACAACAAACGAAAGAATAAAGTAAAGGCTTTTTTTTAGGATTGCAACAGTTTGAGCCCTCAATTTAAACTCGTACCAAGTAAAATTTTACACTCTGAAAATAATATTTATTTTTCAGTTTTACGTGAAATAATTAAGTAGCACACCAAATCAATCTCCTTCGTTCATCCTTTACCCAAAAACTTTTTTCTGCTCTAAAACAAAATTGTAGGGACCACATGGTATCACACCCGAACTCACATCAGTATAATGTTGTTTGCTTTGTGCTCATCCCTCACGGACTTGTTTTTAGGCTCATTCCAAAAGGTCTCACACTAATTGTGAATGGACATTTATATAATAGCTTATAAGTTCTTCTCAACTTATCATGTGGGACTTGAGTTTGCTCCAAGAATCCTCCACTCAAATTTAGGATCAGCAACTATTCAGAGATTTTCTTGCCCAATTCACAGACCACCTTCTTAGCAGCTTCAAACCATGACTCTGGTACCATTTGCAAGGACTGAGCAGTGTCACACCTAAACTCACATTATTACGATACTGACTTTGGGCTCAACTCTCTGGAATTTGTTTTTGGAACTCTCCAAAAGAGCCTCATACTTATGTAACGTGAATTCTAGCGGGAGGGAGCTGATTTTCTTTATTAATTTCCTAATTAAAACATAACTAGGTTTTAGGGAAAATTACTTAATTGGTCCCGAGAAAGTTCAATGGTTCCCATATAAATAGAATAATCTCTATTGATAGAGTAAGGGTCAATCCGTCAGTACTCTATATGTTTACTCCAAAAAATATATATCTCCTCAAAATATAGAGTATCATATTTATTTCTCTATTTTGGAGTATTGTTGCAGTAAATTTATTGTATCAACTTCATAAATCGAGAAAGTGATGTAAAAATAGAGTTTGGAACAAATTTTTTAAAGTAACGATTAGAAAAGACCTTATCCTTTCAGTTTAATAATTAAGGCCATAGGCTTAGTTCCTTTAACTCATTCCAAATACTAATTCACAAAGTTCACCCTTGAGAAAAATAAATTATACGATGAATCAAAACATTTGGAGCTTCATTTATACCTTAACCAATTAAACAAATAGTTAATAATTAAATGAATATGCAAACTCAATTAATTTATTCACGTAAGTTAAATTACAACTCATATGAATTAATTTAATAATCAGTTAAATAAATACCATACATTTTTTTATTAAATGGTTATGGATAAAAAAGGTTTGTAAATGATTGGTTAGTTTAAGGGGATGACATTGGTACCTTTAACTTTATTAATTTAACCGTAATGAATAATACAAGTAATATTGTACTATTTGATAAACTTAAATTAATTTTCGATATTATTCCAATTATTCAATAAGGTAGACCAGAAATGTCATTCTAATCATATAATTGAGTCTTCATTCACCTTGTAACATTGCATGTATAAGAATCCTGAGTCACTAGTTTAATGCACACGATCCACCGGGTCTATCCATATGTTGGGAATGGGGATTTAACCTATAAATTACAAGTGAGTTCTAGCAAACCACTACAACTGTTAATTAGGATGGAAAACATTAATCTTAACAAGATATTGAATATGATAGATATCTCACAAAATTCCTTGCCAACCGACAACAATATAATAAACAAGAGATATGATCACATCAACTTATTATAATGTTTATTACATTTCTTGATTTAGAATGAAATAGTTATTTTAAATAATTAGCCTGCTTATTTGGGTGTGTCATAATCCCTTTTATTCATCAAGTGGTAGGTCATTTATTTTGATTTATCAAATCGAATGACAATCTCATCAATCCAATACTATTATTAATGAGTTCATAAAATGTACCCAGCATACCCGTACTTGTAATCCAATATAGGACCCGTTAGGGATATATCAAAGTGTATCTAATCCCACATCAATAATAAATTGAAATCAGGTCTAAGGATAGTTGAGACTTACCTAGCAATATGGTTTGTGACTTGTCACCATGTGACCTTGCTATGTGGATTGGTCCAGCCCCGTGTTAACTAACACGTGCCCTTATTGATGTCTTATTTCTCAAATAATCAACCAATACACAAGTCTATTGTCTTATTCATTCCCATGACTAAGACAGACTCGGGACATCACAGTTTATGACATTATGTCAATGGATACTCTAATCTAATTATAGCACAAGATATCAATTAGAAAAGATTAGTTACTTTATTATGTAACACAAAATAATTCAAATCATTCATTACATAAAATAACCAATGTCTTTGAAATAGGGACACCCAACAATTTTTGCCACCATGAAAAGCTATAAAAGGCATTGAACTTTTTTTGTGAGGTAAGGAGAGGAGTTGTCTAAATTTATCTACCATTTGTATCTGAGTTTTTTATGCTATTTTGAACTCTCCAGTCTTGGTCTTTTGAATTTACATGTAGTAAGGTTTTGTATGTACACAAAGATATTTTTTAGGTTTGCTTTGGCTTTCTTTCGTCAATAAAGGTATTTATGAACTCTTTGCAGCATAGTTGTTACATGTTTATTGGTTTTTTCTGCTTAAATATAAGCCAAAAAGCCATAAACTAAAAAGTAGCTATAATTTAGAGCAAGTCTAATCATTTTTTTAAAATTTTCTCTCCTAAACCTCATCATGTAGAATCTACACCATTCTTGATCTATCTATTTACCCTTTTTTCTTTCTGTTAAATAAAATATTATTATTATGATAATTTTATTACTTTTCTTACTTTACACATCAAAAGTAATAAATAAAACTTAAAAAAGAAAATGAAAAATAAAAACAACATTTATACTTTATTGGTCTTTGTAAAATGGAGTACCCCCATTTTTTGGGTATACTATTTGAAGACTATATGATTGAGCATTTTCCCTTATAAGTAATGGTTGGATTTGCTCTTATTTTTGGTTTTTTTGGTTTACTAGTGTAGTACCCAAACTATGCACGGATATATTATTTATAATCAGATTAAATTTTAAAAAAATAAATATAGGAGATATATTAATTTATAAATATGTTAATGGATAAATTGTGAATTCAAATTCACTTATCAAATAATGTAAAAGATTTTATTATTATCCATAAATAATTTTTTAAAATGGCTTCTAAATTAAAATGTACTTATAAACTACTTATGAACTTTAAGAAATACCGTACAATTAAAATTTGTTTAATATAGATCCTATAAAAAAAATTGTTTTATAGACAAGACCATCGTTTACATTAAATGTTAGATTGAGTTGGAATTTTGTATTGAATGAAACTAGAAAAATGAGTTAAAAACGTCTCACCAAATTCAAAACAATTGTACATGCTTAAAAAGGGAATCAATACCTACTTATTGACTCTGCATTAAACAAATGGGAATATAAATAGTTAGGCATTGAACTCGTCTTCGTCATAGCATTTCAAGCAACGAATACCAGAACGCGAATTCTTTTGTTGAAAGTTTTATTCAGCCTGTAATTTAGACTAGAATCATATATTAGGAAATAAGAAGCATCCTTGTCAACAGCATAAATTCAGTTAAAGCTACCTTAATCGATCAAACGAATGTGAAGTCAATAATACTATGCAGAACTAACATACAATTGGAAAAGAGTTTGACAAAAAAAAAACTCTATCACGAAAAATACTATACAAATAACATGCCAAAAAACATCACCACTGCCTTGAAGGGCTAGAAAACGACGGACAGGCCGGTGGATCCGGGATCTCAATAATCCCCTCTAGAATTAGCACCACCTTCTTCATCACCGGTCTCAACCCCGGCTCATCTCGGATGCACCAAAGCCCAACCTTAACAACCCTCTCAAGCCTACTCCCCTCAATCTCTTCACCGTTAACTACCCTCTCTAGCTCCTTAGCCTCATAGCACCGATAAACCCAATTCGCAAGCACCACTTCATCATCCGGCACACTCATCTCCACGTTCCTACGACAAAATATAATCTCTAGCAACATAATCCCGAAGCTATACACGTCTACTTTTGCAGTTATAGGGGCGTTACTATGCCATTCTGGCGCGACGTACCCTCTTGTTCCTCTGATTCCTGTGTAAGTCATGGATTCGTCGGGCATTAGAAGCTTGGAGAGTCCGAAATCAGCAATTTTGGGATACTCGTTTTCATCCATTAGGATGTTTTCGGGCTTTATGTCGCAGTGGATGATCTGAGTCTCGCACTCTTCGTGGAGATACACTATGCACCGGGCTATGGTCAGGGCTATTTCCGTCCTTTCATCCCATGACGGCTTGGGTTCGCGCCTGAAGAGGAAGTCGGCTAGTGAGCCATTTTTCATGTACTCGTAGACCAAGAGCCGGTTTGTTTCATCGTTGCAATAGCCGTAGAGCCGGACTAGGCTCTTGTGGTGAGTCCGGCCTATGATTTTCATTTCGTTTTGAAACTCTCTTTCGCCTTCGGAAACCACTTTTTGCAGTCTCTTGATTGCTACTGCTCTGCTTCCATTGGAAATTAATCATTTGTAAACGGTCCCAAAACCGCCTCTGCCTATTTCGTCTTGGAAGTTGTTTGTTGCATCTTTGAGCTCTTCATATGTAAATCCTCTCACTATAACATCTT
Source organism: Euphorbia celastroides (assembly GCA_948291685.1). Taxonomy (NCBI): domain Eukaryota; kingdom Viridiplantae; phylum Streptophyta; class Magnoliopsida; order Malpighiales; family Euphorbiaceae; genus Euphorbia; species Euphorbia celastroides. The sequence goes on along the minus strand of CAOJBJ011029196.1, from coordinate 3,856 downwards.
CAAACAACTTGTCGTTTACCTGATTCGACACCTTTTTGTAGCTCCAGAGGCGGAATTTATAGGACAGAATCCCGAATGTTATGATCACGAGGGAAGCAAAAATGGAGAGAACAATGCAAGCAATCACAACACCGGTTTTCAGCTCTGATTTTGCGGTGTTTTCGGCAGTTTTCGCCGCCAGAAGTCCATTGTTGTTCTTGATGAAAGTTGTGACTCGTTCAATTTGCTGCATTTTCCCGAGCCTCAATGGAAGCTTCAGCATATTGCATTGCTGTTTCAAGAAAATCGCAGCTTCACAATTGCAGTCTCGAAAGCTGAAGTGATTATATCCCATATATCTTAAGTCCGGTTAACGATTTTACCAATTAAATGCAAGAATCGAAACATACACAAGAGACAACGGATTTTTTAGGCAGTTCCTCAAGAAACGCTCAAATGAATGAATCCGTCACAGTACATCTGCCGGCGGGACTTAAGAGTAGCTTTATTAGATGGCTCTAAAGGCCTCAAATTAAATACAAACCCTAATCGAAACCGAAACTGTCTCAGCTAGCAATAATCACACATATAACACAGATTAAGGCAGATATCAGGGTTATTAGGGTTACACACAAAAACGCAGTCTCATTTTTCTTCTCTGCAATACGCGCTGTAGCCGCACTCTTCTCTCAAGGGATTCTTCCGATCTTCTCTGGTGTTCTTCGCTCCTGTTGCTGTTTCGGTGCCGAAGACAGTTGTCTTTTACGAAAGACGGTGATCTCTGTTCCTTGAACTCTGTTTGTGGCTAGTTCTTTCTCTGCTTGTGTTGTATTGCATGTTTGTTAGCCTTAATCCCTGATATCGGTGCTTAATCTGTGTTATATGTGTGATTATTGCTAGCTGAGACAGTTTCGGTTTCGATTAGGGCTTGTATTTGATTTGAGGCCTTTAGAGCCATCTAATAAAGCTACTCCTAAGTCCCGCCGGTAGATGTACTATGAAGGATTCGTTCATTTGAGCGTTTCTTGAGGAACTGTCTAAAAAATCTGTTGTCTCTTGTGTATGTTTCGATTCTTGCATTTAATCGGTAAAATCGTTAACCGGACTTAAGATATATGGGATATAATCACTTCAGTGTCAAATGTCAATCACCGAGCCGGCCCTTTTCCGGGTTTGGTATGAATTACATGAGAAAAAAAGAATAGTTTTGGATGATAAATGTTTAAAATTAAATCTGTAATCATCTATCTATTTTTTCGAGGGATAAACTAATTGATTTGATTTCATTTGCGGATCTATTTTATATATACATACTTATTTTTAAGTAGGATAACAATATTAGACGAAACTCGTCATTTTAATTGAGTGGCATTGATTGCAATTTCTTCTCTTTTCAATTCAATATGTTGTAAAATTCCTACACTTTGCTAAATTCAGTTAAAAATATATAGCGGCGATCTTAATTTAGTAGTTAAGCTTTAATTTAAAAATTTAGAGGTCTCATATTAGAGTCTACATATGGTAATATAAGAAAAAGAAAATTACATAAGTCTTATAGTTGAAAAGTGAAAATGCAATATTCCCCAATGCAAACTTATATGGTTTTTTTACAATAAATTTGTATGGTATTTTAATTAAAGTGTGAATAATTAAATTGATGGTGTCAAATCTTTGTGTGTTTAATGATGCCGACACACTGACCCTCTTTACTTCATTTTCCTCCATCCATCTTTTTATCCTTAAAGTGTTATTCCTTATACGATTTTCTATTCATATACTTTTCAACCATTTACTTTATTGCAAAATTACAATCTAATGCGATTTTAATTTATTAATTTAGCTACTATTTTGTGAATCAATAGTGTTATGTGATTTTTAATGAAGTCAAGTTGTAAATAAAGGTATATTTTATATAAATTATTGTCAAATTGTGATTTTTTATTGGATATTCTAAATGTTGAAAGCATTTTATATAGTATTAAATTGACTAAAATAAACAAAAGGGAAAGGGCAATGGTGTTGGTCAACGAAGAAAATTATTCGGTACTAATTTGTTTAGAAAATCGAGTTGGAATTCTATACTTTTTTAAATTTTTATAAAAGAAAAAGTCCCCATCAATCCTTTTTCAATCAATAATTAAAGACAAAACATGACATAAATATAAAATAAAATAGCTATGGGATGCCCTTAGTTTTTTATAACCCGTGGATATCGAAGTATTGTTACCATAAGATGTGGTTGAGTGAAAGAGGCACGCAACATTGTTCAACAATAGTAAAGGAACTGTTTTGAATTGACCTAAAAATAAAATTCCAACAATTATTCACAAAAAAGGTTTGAATAGTTTAATGATCATTTTTCTCTAATAGAGTATATTAGAAAGCCAAAAGATAGTAAATTTTTAGCCCTAAAAATCAACATTAATGTTGGAAAAATACAAATTCCTGGTCTGATGTGAATCGTTGTCTGATTAAAACTAATTCGAGAGTCTAATTTGAATGTTCAGTAAGATAAAATCAAAAAATAGATGAGTTTTTGGCATTTGAATGTAATGAAACTAAGAACTGAAATTATGTATATCCCTGATTCAATGAATGCAATGGCTGATATAGCTAAAATATTAAGAATTATGATTTTTCGGGTAAAGATATGTAAAAGAACATGTATTTTCGGGTTAAAGACGTGTTCAAACAACATACCCTATAGACAATTTTTGGTGACTTTTCAAATCTATCAAAATAACTAATCGATTCAATCATACTAACAATTAATTTGTGAAAAAAGTAAAAGAAAATGCTCAAAAGGACTAGTGATGGACCAAAACAAATAATATAGGCAAATCAAATGACAACTAATGAACATAAAAATAGTCTCTTCCACTAGGCCTAACAAAAGGGACCCCACCAATCTTACGTATTCATTCTCAATTCCTCCATAATTCACCACAAATGAAACAACAACAAAAAAAGCAGTCTCTTCTGCGTTACCATTGCGTTCTCTTCCCCAAAATTCCTAAACCCCCAAACAAGATTTCTAATCTAACCCTTTATCAAACACATCAAAACCCTTTTCTTGGCCAATTTTAAAATACTCAAATTCCCTCAAAAAATGAAGAATTTGATGAAATGAAGGGGAAATTTAGAAGATGGAGAGAGTTCCGGGTGCCGTTGGGACAAGTGCAAGCTTAGCTTTGAGATTGGGTCAAACTGTTTTTTCAACTGCTTCTCTTCTCTTCATGTGCTTTGGCATTGACTTTTATAGCTACACTTCTTTCTGGTAAAATCTCTTGTCCTTTGCTTTCAATCAATCCTTAAATTGGTTTTGTGTTTTGTGTAAAAATCGGATGAAAACATACAAAAATGAATTGATCAAATCAATTGAAGAGGGCAGATAGGGTTTTTGGCGACAAAATGAGCCGCCGAAACCCAACTATGCTAAATTAAAACTTTTGGCGACGGATATTTGTCGGGACAAGTAATATTTGCCTTTTCGCGATGGGTATTTGTCACCAGAAGAAAATTAGCCTTTTATCGACGGAAATTTGTATTGTTATGTTGGAATTTCTATTTGTTTCATTGGTTTAATAGATTTGTAAGGAATTAAGAATTTGGGTTCTATAACGAATACTTAACTTAGTCGCTGATTCACTGAATTTGATGATCTAACAACTTTAGTTGGAATCGAATTTTTAATGGGAAATGTTTGAATATTTTTTGTGACAGCTATTTGGTGACGGTGATGGGTTTAGTGATACCGTGGAGCATGACTCTAGTAGTGGTAGATATATACTCTGTTTTTATCAAGTGTTTACCTCACCAACCAAAAATTCTTTCAGCCATCATCATTGGAGATTGGGTAATAACTACATTTAATTTT
>CAOJBJ011028676.1:0-14065 GCA_948291685.1 Euphorbia celastroides | reverse complement strand
ATCTAAAAGAGAATAAGTTACAGTAAGTTTGATGAACAATAGAAATGTAAAGGTCAAGAGATATCAACAAATTAAGTGCTAAGCACACCTGGGCTAACTTGCTGCTAGAATAGCCCACTAAGCTTGAATACTTACGCTTCCCAGAAACAACGTTCATGTCTTCTGTGTCAACAAACCCAACATAATGCATCTGCACAATTAAAAAATTTTTGAAGTCATAGCGAGAGATGTAAGTTCAAGTGAGCATATTAGCTTTTATTTTAGGGACAACAGAAGATGCACAAAATGCATATATGAAAAACATGATGAAGTAAATCGAACAAAAAAGGTACAATGAGAATCAGCATATTATGCCGTTAAATGGATTGAACAATAAATGGTAGAAACTAAAACGATTGTCCACAAATTTAAAATTAAGTACAAAACCAGAATGGTAATAACAAAATACAATGGAACGGTATGATCACCCAAATAAACTTGTCTAATAGACATTGAAATCTTTTCCAGTGAAAATCACCCAAGGGAACTTGCTTGATGACATGAACGACCATTAAACCTCTTCAAGGAGTCTACTAAGCCTTTTTTTATTCTAGTGAAAAAATTCTTTCCTTCAATCAACATATTATGACTAACAAGATCGAGATATGGAAAAAAAAGATAACATAAGGTAATTTCCATGTTCATATACAACAAAGCCTATACTGTTCAAAACCATTGATGTAAAAAATTTCAATGATTCTTAACAATGCTGAAAAAATTAGGTGTTGAAGGAGAAGCTGTAAAAGCAGATAAGCTTACAATTGAGTTCACATTGATAATCCGGCTCTCTAATTAGAGATGGCAAAAGCAAAATTGAAAGCAATGCAGGAGCAAGATGATTCACTTGCATGTGTTCTTCATACCCATCCTTTGAGAACTTTTGTGGTTCTGAATACATTAAAAGCAAGTATCAGTTATGGACACCCAAAAGCTTATATTGTGGTCAAAAGATGATCAACACGCATTAGAAATATAGCTAGATAGTAATAAGGATCTCTGTGTTCTAAGAAGTACTTTATAATGATTGTATCGATCATTAATCCTCCAAGCACAAAATGTCTTTTCAATACCCGAAATGAAATTTGAAGTTCATTCTTTTTGTCACCAGACAACTTTACTAAAACCATTTTCTGTATCTATATGTAATGTGAGTGAGTAAATTAGTCTATCACTGCTGGTTAATTTAGTCCTATCGTGAAATGTCAAACACCTAACAAGAAATTTGAAACCTGGACAATATGATTCCCTTCACAAAAGCACTAATTGAATGAGATCACATCCAAACTTAGTCAGACTTCCAAAAAATGTTGTAACTCAAAAATTCTATTTTTGTATAACAGCAATGGTATATCATACACTTTTTTATCGTTTTAATAAGCAACAGCTTAACACTGCTAGGAACCTGACCTCACCAAATTAGGTACCCGCAAATGTCACATAAAAAGGAATCAGGAGCCAAAAAATGCACTTGATCATGCATCTCAAAGTTCCCTATAGGAACCTTTTTGTTGGGCAGCATCATTTACATTTCAAGGGTACCCATAATCTATAAACTTCTATCTCACTTTATATGTTCAAGTTCCATCAGGGCTGAGTGCCAAAAGATAACCAAAGTTGAACTGGACAGAAAATTTATATAATTTTTCGGGCAAGGCCATAAGTTAATGATTTGGAATTTACTTGCATACCTAAATATTACCAGAATTACAGAAACCAATTTGATCTGTGAAAGAAAGAAGCCATTAAAGGGGAAACCACTAGTGTCATCCTGATAAATAATTGACACAGAAAACAGACCTCCAATGGAAAATATCCCGGCATTATTAATAAGAACATGCAAAGGTCCAGAACGTGCGTTCCATGCTTCAGCAAACTTTGCAACTGACTCCAACGAGAGAAGATCAAGTTCCATCACCTAAACAAGAAAAAACCACATATGGAGAAATCAAATTGCACCTCTAATGGAAAATTCCTAACTGGTCACAGCATGCACTCATCATTTGCAGAAATTGCCAAAATACCTCAACATTTAGTGGAAGGCCCATACCAGACCATTCATTCATTCAGAGCAATCACATTGAGAAAAAACCTAAAGAAATGGAAAAGGAGAAATAAGAACCTGGCAATTTGAGAGGCAATGCCGCTGGTGGAAGCAGTGAAAATGCAAGTAAGATGATGAACAGGAGGCAAAGGGAGAGGGTTGTGCAAGTGACTGGCCATGATTCTCTGGAAAAGCAACTCGTAAATGACATTCATCCATCCTCTGAGCCATTCGATCCAACCCAAACTCTCTTTCTTCTTCGAATTTGAAGGTGAAGAGGAGCTCAGATCTCGAATTTTCTCACTTCAACTGAAAGAGCACAGCAATGTCAGAATTGTGAATCAAATAACGCTTTGGTATTGAGTATTATTTATGATTTCAAAATTCCAATTAAACAGAGATAATTGTATTTGAAAATATTAATTATTGACTTGCAACGATTAAGTTTAGGCCACGTAGATAAATAATACAAAAATGGGTATGCATTTTGCATGTGCGTGAGTTTGATGTTTTACTTAATTAACGAATTACTTACGACAATTCACACATTGAGTTATGGGACAATAACAATGTGAACTCATTAGTTTGATTGATTATTTGAACAGAAACTTTTTCTACAGACCTTTTCTTTTTATAAAAATAGACATGAATTTTCTCATCCAAGAACTATATGTTTTTAATTTACGAATAATTTCAAAAACTTTTTATGAGATTTCGATTTTTGGTAAAAAATATCCTTGGATTTGTTTTTATAAAAGCATCCTCTAAAGTTTTGCAATGTTTATTTAGTTAACACTGTTAAAAAAGTTAACGTAGTAGGGAGCATTTTCTTCAAACCCCAATTTTACACACTGTTAAGAGTGTTTTTTTTTGCAAAAAAATCGAAATTTCAAGGAATGTTTTTGAAGTTGTCCCTTTAATTTATTAACAAATAAGCAACTTCATTTGCAAAAACAACTAACAATACAAATTAAATGAACTATATTTAAAAGCTTTTCATACAATCATCAAGCATCGAGAGGGAAATTACTTTGAAATCTACAATAATATCATCATAATTGTTTTGCTTCAACCAACTGAAATCTCTCAGCTACTAAAAAAATTCAACCATCAAAGAATGTCCACCACCACTTGCAAGGGAAGCTTTCATTGCCTTCACAATCTCTAACAATGCACTTATGGAACACTTGAATTAAACACACTTGCATCAATGTTATTCTTTAATTAAAATTCAATTTATATATTTTTAGTATCCTTTAATTAGTATTCAATTTATAATTAATATTAATATTTTAGAATACGAATTCTTTCTCTTAAGCCCCGAAACCAGAAAAGGGCATCAAAGATGTTGTAGTTGGACTTGAGTGCTAAGATTAGACACCCGCCATTCTAATAAGAAAACCATCCCATGTCTCAATACATGTGAGGTTACTTAGAATTTCTCATTCCACACAAGAATTGTAGAGTTATTGATGCCTATTTCTTTCTACAAGGCAACCAAGTACCTCAACAAACTAATATGTGATTAGCAAAAATCAATCAGCACTAGTTAACAACAACCAACAATCAAGCCTTAACTGCTCTAGCGAAGTTCATTATGATGCCATAAAACTGTATTGATAACTCAAATTTCAAATCATTATGCTAACAAAACGAACATACCTCAGAATTGGAACCAAACCGAGTTTGAACATAGCAATGCCAAAAAAACATAACAAGACCGATTCATCGCATAAGCTCTTTTCATCATATTTTTAGCAATTGCAATCGAGCCATGCGTGAAAATCCATTCTACTTTGTTCTCTCTAATGAAAAGACAATATACTCATAAATAAACAAGAATACGAGATGCTTGATTTTTTATAAACATCACAAGCCGACAACGATGTTTTCTGTGTTCAATGCCACATTCAAAATACTGTCAACTGATAATCAAAATAAACTATAAACTGAAAAACAATCAAGTTCCGAGACTTCCCGAACAAACATAGTATAGAAAAAGAAGCTACGTCATGAAGTATTGCAAATTGAAGATAACCGTCAAGCTAGACTAACCGTTCAGAGAGCAATAACATATCTTATTTAATAAAATAATTGATAAATCAAATAGATTGCAGAAACCATGAGGCATAAGCCTCATACGAGCAAAGTTCACACATGTGAAGTTTGCAATTATTTACCACAAATCAACTTAGTGAAGCTTTGATCTTGCTACTGAAATCACAATGACAAAGCTAATATGACTAACGAGCAAAAATTCAAAAATTACTACTGGCTTAATAGAGCAAAATTTCATAAACACATAATTTTATAAATTAAACAATATCCAGAACAGATAAACTGAACCCATGAAGAATTCGCAACAACACACGTCCAACATCAAGGCTAACAAACCAAGTTCACCAAGGCAAAATATATATTTCAGAAACACAGTAAAAAAATAAAAAACAATACGGAGTTTAGTTGAAATGCTTACGCCACTATTACAATATCAGTAATATGTCCAAGCAACTAACCAAAGCCAACAAAAGCTGTCTGAAAATTTAAGAAGCCTTTGAACATAATGACTGCAGAAATTGCAACCAAGACTACCTTTTGCCTCTAAAAAGTATTTATCTTCATTAAGTTCTCAGAAAAGCATAATCAGCAGCAGTGTTTTTATAACCAGATCAGAAGTCTTTTACCAGTAATTCATGGAAATCAACATCATTTTTCATACAAAGTAACGTATTGGATCACACACACCAAAGCAGCATATCTTCTACACATACAGAGTTACCCGGCCTCTTCTGGTTTTCAAAAAAAAAATCAAAATCTTACAGATAATTCAAATAATATGCAGTTGACACAGTCTTTAAACAGGAACATTTTAATTCAAAGATGAAATATTACCTTGAGCAGATGGAATGATTCTCCTAGAATCCTGTAGCAATAACACTAGGAAGGAACGCTTTGCCAAGGAGTTGTTTGTCAACAAAAGTTCAAATACGAGCCGAGACACAAAACACAGAATTAGCATGCGAGAAGAAAGGCCATCTAACAACGAGTTAGCCTGCAGAGGAGCAATATTCATTTTGATGTAAAAGAAACAGTACCATTACAGGATGCAACAAAATCATATTATCAATAAACTGTCTTGCCATTGCCAAGGAGTTATGACTTATAGCTGGTTCACCAGACAATTAAATACTCAATTCATTCCATGTAGAATCACAATAAAAGTAATTCACGCATTCCATACAGGAAAGACAAAAAGCAATTAAGAAACATGTTTTATAGATATGCTTAAATAAATGGAAGAATCAGAATTCCATCTCTAAGATAAAGTTTCTCCACTAGAGAACGCTTCAGGTGACAAGGAATACTTCTCTGAGCACAGCGTCCTCGAGCCGGCACCATCACGGACTTTCTTCAGTTTTTCCAAAATGAAGAAGTCAGTTGATATATCTGCCATCAGTTTCATTGTCATGTTATCCCCTGAGAAGCCCTTATTACACATTTCATCAATAAGTTGTACTGCCCTTGACAAATTCCCGTGCCGGAGAAATCCATGGATAATTACATTGTAAGAGATTTTATCCGGTGAGCAGCCATTCGCTTCAATAATTCTAAAAAGCCTATATGCTTCATCCAATAATCCATCAATCACCACATTATATGTTTCAATATCAGGCTCCAACTCCTCGGTTTGGAGTCCAAAATAAATCTGTTTTGCGTCCATCCTTGCACAAGCCGTCTATGAGAATATTACATGTTACAATGTCTGGCTTCATCTTATTCAACTGCATTTCATTATGTAAGGCCAACGCTTCATCAACTCGACCATTTTTGAAAAAGCCACTCAACAAAGTATTATAACTTACAACATCCACAAGATAATCGCTTGCTTGCAAGTTTGAAAAAAGTTTCATGGCTTTTATCAGGTTGCCTTCAAGGCATAAACCATGAATAAGAGAGTTAAAGGTATGGTTGTCGGGTTGTATACCTCTAAAGATCATAAAGTTGCCTAGAATCCTCCATCAGTTTGCTTTTAGCGTACCAACTAATTAGGGCATTGCAAGTATAGACGTTTGGGTTGCATCCTCTTGCAGCCATCCCATCAAATAGTTTTCTTGCTGGAAGCACTTTCCCGTGCAAACAAGATCCATTTATCAAGGAATTATAGGAGATCACATTCAGTTCTATACCCCTTCGAAACATGGCACCAGTGACAAGTAGAGCTTGCTTTAATCTACCTTGTCTGCACAGTTCGTCAACCATAAAAGTGAAGGTAACTACAGTAGGTGATATGTTCTGCTCCAACATATCAAAAAATAGCATTGAAGATTCCTCCCATCGGCTCAAATGACAGAGAGAATAGATCAAAGAATTTTGGCAAAATGCGTCTACTCTTCTTCATCCTTGTGAAGATGTGGAATGCTTGATGGGGCAAGTAATGGATATTGTAAGTTACAACATCGGGTGCACTAACATCAGGTTTCATTGCCTCATTGTGTAAGGTTGATTAATAATGAGCTGCTTTTTTACACTCCACACCCTTTAGACCACTTAATCGGCTGCACCCATTTCACATTCATCAATTTTATTTCCAATATATCTTTTACTTTGCCTTTACTCACAGTATTACTCTCTTCGGTCTTTTGTAATGGCCACTTTAAGTTTTTTATTTTGGTTCTTTTTAATAGACATGTTACATTTTTCAATGTCTTTTTATGTCAATTTTTTCTAACTTACCCTTGTATTAATTAGGAGAAAGTTAAATGTTAACGAAACTTTAAGCAAGTAATTAAGAAGAAAGAGAATACTGTAGAGGATATATTAGTCATTTTGGTGGTGTAACAAATGTGTTACTGGTTTTGATGATTCTAGTAAAAAACAAACAAACTAGAGGGAGTAATGTTAGACTGTCATAGTGCTCGAATGTATTGACATCTATAAATTTAATCTCAAATTGACACTAACTTAAAATTTCACTTATCATACTACGTTGTCGAAGACAATTATTTTAAAAGCATCCGCAGTGATTGATCTATCAAATCCATGTGTAATATCATGGTAATATATAGGTTCCAAAAGTTATAGGGAAATTTCAAGTTTAGCTAATTGTATTTTTAAGTAAAAAGCCTATGCATATATATATATATATATATGTTTGGAACGAATTCTATTTCTAGAGAGTCGAAAGATTTGTGAAATTTGTGTTTAAAGGGGCATACCTTAAAGGTGGACCATTTCTTTTAGAAATAGTCCCAAAGTCTTGAGCTGGGTTTGGACGCTCCTACAAATTATGAAACGACACAAAATAACTATATTCTCTACAATTTGGATACCTTTAGTGTAGCATTCTGCAAAGAACGAATCCAATTTGCAGCTTCTTCTGAACTTCGAGCTCCTAACTGTAAAAAATTTGTATTTTTCAACTTTTAAATTCTGTCCAAATCACATTTTAGAAAAACAATGAAAATTGCATGTACCATACCTTAAGTTGGTCGTTATGATTCAAAGTATTGTAAAGTGTGAAAATGTAGAAAACCTGCAAATGATTAAATACCAAATCTTGTTAATTTAGTTCACAAAAATCAACCAAACAACATTTGGTGTTGATGCTCTCTCTTCCGTTATCTGTTACTCGTATTCCATGGTCTATTGCTACACATTTATCCGCCTCCTTCATAATTTAAAAATGAAATTCTCTTTAAATCCTCATAAATTGAATTCTTTTCCTAAACAATAAACATCCTAGATTCACGTAAGCCAACTACTTATATACATGCCTTCTTCGATTTTGTAAGTTAAGGATTAATGCACTGCATATAGACTACATTGCGCCAGATCAAGAAAGGAAATATATACATGAATAAAAATAGAGACTAACACTTAATCTCTTAAAATACAAATAAAATTAAACATATAGAAAACAAAATAGGAAATATACCTTAGCAGGTGAAATGGGTTTGGTTTTGTAGAATTTAAGGCAATTTTCATCAAGAATGAAATACCTCTTCAATGAAATTGTAAACCAAACCTATTATTTCTAATAGTATACAACCATCCTTTCATTCTTCCAATATCTTCACCTCCTCCCATCCAACCAATTCACTTGCTTGCTTCTTATATCAAAAACTACTCCTAAACAACAACTACAATACTATAGTATTATGTATTTGATTAAATTAACAATAGGAAGATATAACTCTAATTCCCCTGTTAGGGAATTAGAGAGAATTAAATTGACAGTAACTTATTTTCAAAATAATATTATCTTCTTTTTGTTCTTTCCCTGAGCTTCTTGTTATTGTGGTTACTTTTCAGAAAAGGGAATTTTTCTATTTTATTTTTCTATATTTTTGGGTGATAACTTAGATAGTGAAATTTTAATCTTTTAGTTTTATTAATCTCTCCGCTTATTTCTTGCTCCAACAAATAGCCTATATATCAACAATTTTATTTGTTTGTTGTTGCGGTTGCATTGTACATTTATATGCTGTAAAACAATAATGAAAGCTGATAAAAACCAATGAAAAAAAGAATGCTTGAAGATAACAAAAGTTGGAAGCCATATTTATAGTATATCCGTCAATTAAAAGTTTCAACACATACATAAATTCTTCTTTCCACATAGTGGTGGTAGCAGGGTGCGACAATTCCCCCACTGCGACAGTCGAAATAACTAGAAGCTCAAGCCATCCATAACATCAAACCAATTAGTTTTATGCAATGGATGTGGTTTCCCATAATAGAATGAACTTTCTGGTGATGTCATTACTATTATCAACTGTAGATTTGGTTTTTTCCATGTTCCATTGAGTGGATATTGTTTTCAAAGTTAGAGGTTCTAATTTAATTTCTTCTTAATTAATTCACATGACAACTGCGGTGCAATGAACTCATAGAGCTTAGGTTGTAAATCACTTGAAATTGAAGAAGTTTAGTTAAAGTTAAAAGTCAATCATGGGTTATACAAGGTTCTAGAAAGTTTAAGTACATAAATGTAAGATTATAGGACGTTTAAATACAAAAGCATGAGTTTACAGGAGATTATAAGAGTTTTTGCAAGGTTATAAATTGGTTTAAATGCATATACAACAGGTTATATGAGGTCATAACACGTTCAAGTAGATGAACGTGAAGATTGAGAGATTTAAATACAAAAACACGAGATTATAAGAGTTTATATATACAAGGATTCAGAATGGTTTGAATATATATAAACAACATGTTGTATAAATTAATAAAATGTTTAAGTACATGAGCATGAGGCTATAGGAGGTTATAAGAGTGTATGTAAGGTTGTAGAATGGTTTAAATACATACACAACAGGTTATAGGAGTTTTTTAAGTGCATGAACATGAGGTTATAAGAAGTTATACAGGGTTATAGAATGTTATAAAATTGTATGAGTAAATAAATAGAAGATAATGAGATGTTATAAAAGGTTATAAGAAGTTATAGAGTGTATAAGTACGTAAACATGAAGTTATATAATATTTTGATTTTTTTTGTCTAAGAATATATCTAAAAGGATCGAACTGCCATTGCATTCCAGGTAATGAACTATCTAACTCAAATTAAAACGAAAAAGCCACAAGTAGATTCATGATAAGCACTTCCTAGCAGCTACACGAAAGAACACAAACCGCAAATTTTTACCAAAGTAAAAACAACAAAGATGCACGACATCAGTTAAGTCTACACATACATATCTGAGGCCATAATTTACTCAACATGTCAACTATGCTGCTGGGAAATGCATGTTCTGAAAATTTTAGTATAACATGACCAGATGGTGCTTTCATGACAACATAATGTGCATTGATTCACATGAGAAGAGATGCTAATGCTGATGTTGATTATGAAATAGATGCATGCAAGAGCTGCAAGATGCATCCTATCATGTATTTCAAGATTAGAGAACATCCCCTTCAAATTACTTATAGGTAATTATTGAATCTTTCCTCTTCCCGAATGGATTTTTCGAATACGTAAGATCCAAGTTAAGGATGATTAGGGCTGTAAACAAACCGAGCCGTGCCGAGCTTTACCGAGTTCAAGCCGAGCTCAATACGAGCTCGAGCCGAGCTTTTTCGGAGCTTACCCGAGCCTTATTTGAGCGAGCTTACCCAAACCTTATTCGAGTTTCGGTATTTCATTTAATTTTAACATGTATAAGATAAGTTTTGAGCATATTATATTTTTTTCATATTTTACTTATACTTTAGCATTATATTATATATATATATATATACACATTTATTTTCATTTTGTATCAAGTATAACCATATATGTAATTGTTAAATATCTATTATATAAATATAATAAAAAAATTATAAGAAAAAATATGTTCAAGGGCTCATTAACGAGCTTTTATCGAGCTAATTCACAAGCCTCTTATCGAGCATGTTCGCGAGTTTTTGAGCTCGAACACACATTGTTCAAACTTGGCTCGTTTATGACAACGAGCTTAATATTTTATTAACGAACAAGCTCGTTTATTAACGAGTCTAACTCGAATGAGCTTTTTTCGAGCCGAACACCGAATCGCTCGCGAGTGGCTCTGTTCACTTACAAGCGTTGTAAGTATGAAATCATGAGATCACAAAAACAAGCATCGTAAGTATAAATTTAACCGGCCATGGATTAACATTGACATCGAACAGTCCAATCTTGGTCAAGTGTGGAATCTCATACTTCACTCTCCCTTCAACATTTACGAGTCCACTCGATCCGCATGTAGCACTTGCAAATTTGGAGTCGACATTGGTTAAAACGACTTGGATCGAATGGATTGGGAACTCACATGACTTGGATCCGCATGTTTTCATGCTTTCTATAATCGGGATGACCTTTTCAAAAAGCAGGTAAAATTAGTTTTAAGTATACAAACTATAACAAAAAAAAAAAAAAACTGTTACATTTATTTGGCACTGAAATAACTAATTTATGAATGATCAACAATTAAAGATAGATATAATGAGACTGTAATAAAAAATTTATCAATTATAAAGTTACTTTCAAGTTGTTGTTTTTCTACTTTCTATTTATGTTATGAGCTTTTTGAAAATGGTGAAATTAAGTTTCAAGGTACAAACACCAAGCGAAAAAACACATTATTTATTATTATTATTATTATTATTATTATTATTATTATTAGTGTAGTGTCATAGAATAAAAGTATAATTAGGACTTTTTGCTTATATTTTTTTGTTATTGTAGCTTGAATGCGATCTCCGTATTACAATACATATTAAAGATTAGAATAATTTTTTTCTCGTACACTTGTATATTATAAGTAGACCTGTTCATCGGGCGGGCGGGGTCGGTTCGGGTCGGGTTTGTTATTAAAAACTTAAACCCAAGCCCGACCTAATCCCATAAACCTGATCCAAGATCCGTCAATAATTTTATTTAAAAAAAAAATAAAACTCTACGTAAATTTTACATCTAAATATATGTTATAATAAAATTCTTAAAAGTATAATTTTTTAGAAAAACTAAAAGTATAGTTAATAATTTAGTAAATAAATTTTAAAATAAACATATAAACTATTAAATATAATAAAAAAATATAAAATAAATATATGTTTATTTGTCGGGCCGAGTTCAGGCCGGGCTCGTGTATTTATAAAACACCAAGCCCGACTAAAAAAATTTCGGGCTTTTTGCGGGCTCGGGCTTGGGCCGGACTTTGTATAAAAAGAAAATTCAAGCCCACCCATTTCGAACGGGCTCATGCTCGGTCTGAGCGGGTACCCGAACCCGCGAACAGGTCTAATTATGAGTACTAAACTCAAAAATTAACCACATAAATCATAAAATTAACAATATAAATATAAACATTATAAATTATTTCCACATACCGAGAAAAGAGAGGAAAAGAGAAATTTATACTTGTTTATTGGTTGAATTTTAAAACTTTAATTTTTTATTCTGTTTTATCTCAATTTTTTTTTATTTAATGTTATTAGAAATTATATAATCAATTAGTTGAATCTAATGTGTTTTTTTTTATGAATTTTAACAAAGCTAACCTATTTATAAAAGTAATAATTGTAATATAGAAAATATTAATAACAATAATATTAAAAAGAATAATCATAATTAATAATAATAATAATAATAATAATAATAATAATAATAATAATAATAATAATAATAATAATAATAATAATAATAATAATTCTAATTTATCAAAATTATTACTTACTAAAATTTAAATAATCCGCCCTTTAATACAGTAGTAGTAAGAAAATAAATATTAAAAAGAGTACGAAACATAAATAGACATGTATAATCCGCCCTTTAATAAACATATAAGTTAAAAACATTCAATTTTCTACTATACAACTTGTAAATAACGTTTTAAATATTAAACATAAATAGACATGTATAATCCAAACAACAAAAATAGAATAAAATATTAAAATATTACATATGATAACATTAAAGGTAGAATTATTAGCAAAATTAGAAGATGTAATAATAGTAAATGAAAAAAAAAATATTCATTACAATAACAAAATTCAACTTTCAGTACTTGTAAATAACTCACACCGAAACGCACATAACAAAAGCCTAGTGATGGCAAAGAAGGAGTGCAAAGTGGTGAACATGTTGCTCAATCAACCAAGATGTTTCATACATGAATATCAAATAACTAAATATATGGAGATTGCTAAGATGAGAACCACAGAGAAGAAAGGAAATTTAGAAGCTCATGGTTTACAAAACACAATTATTTATTATTGAGTTTTTGATAACTTACAATAGAGGGTGAGTCTCCTTTTATAAATTAAGGAGAAGCTTCCCGAGCACACTTACACACTATCTTATAAGATAAGATTACACAAGATTACATAAGATAAGATAAGATTTCTGATAAGCATATAACTCATTATGATGCTAAAAAATTTCAAAAAATAGAAAAAAGTATCTGAATTAAGTAGGCAAGCCTGGTTACCGGCGGCGAAGGTAATATAAGAAAGGCAGCGGAGGAATCGCACGAATTCAGTGTTTAATGTCGAGGCTGGCATTCTCTTGATTATACGCATTCGAAGACGTTCTATCTCTCTAATCTTATTCATCTAGTTTCCTTTTTCTTTCAGTCGTTTTCACAGTAATGTAATCGGATAAATTCGCTTTCAGGGAATCTATCTATTTGAATTTCTGCTTACATATAGTACCAGTGTAGAACACTTGTGATATATGATAAATTGAGTTCCTCCATCTGTAGTTCAAAATGATTGTGAGGCTTTTTTGATTCTCAGTTTAGGATTATCATCATCTGTATAGATATTTTTTAGGGATGAGAAAATGGCTAAATCTTTAGCATGACATGGATAATTTTGTGACAGGATTTTGAGTTGGGAATATGGGTGCTTCAGTTATCCAAAAATAGGATTGGAGGAAATTGAATCAGATGATACTTGCTGCAAAGATGCAATATCTCCAGACTTTGAAGCAAATCTTCCAATTGGTAACTCGGATGATTATTCTGTTCGACTTTTGGTGGCAGACATGTCGAGTCTCCAATACACCATGGGAGAAGGGTACAACTCATTTCTCAGTTTATCTGATTTCAACTTTTATATGTTCTGATTTTCACCATGTTAGAGAGTAAAATTCAACATGTCACATGTTTGAGAGAAAAGGCTGGCATGACTTTTGTTTATACTTTGATGTTTGCTCTATTTTCCTGTATTTCCCTAAGGCCTTGTTTGGAACATGGTGTATGGTTTGTTGTTGACTGCAAAATTCTTATAAATTTTCAGGGTTGTAGGCGAAGTGGCATCTACAGGGGATCACTCCTGGGTTTCCTTTAATGACATTTTTTCTGGTGAAATCAAGGTAACTCTTTAAATAGATTAGTAAATGAATAAAGTTAGCTTTGAGTTCAAAAATTGTAGATTTGAAGCCTTTTCTGTTTCCAGTGTCCAGAGGAATGGCTACTTCAGTTTGCATCAAGGTAAATTGATTATTCCGTTATA
>CAOJBJ011028667.1:0-18537 GCA_948291685.1 Euphorbia celastroides | reverse complement strand
TTTCAATATCATATCCTTATCATAGTTGAAGCCAATCCAATGGCCGCAACTGACCGGAAAACCCAGCTAAAACCTTTCGACGACACAAAATCCGGCGTCAAAGGCCTTGTAGACGCCGGAGTTGCAAAAATTCCAGATATTAAAGTAAGGCGAAAACGTTGGGTAAAATGGCACTTATTTTCTTTTGATAGACAAATGGCACTTATTTTCAACAAAGTGAAAAGTAGATACTGTGTATTATTTTTATTTAATGGGAGTATAATTTATTTAATTGTGCTCGCTACTGTGTTTGTCGGTGTTGGCAACTGTTGTTAATTGTATTGACTTAAAAAATCTATTTGAGATTACTTTTCTCGATATTATTCTTTCCAAAACTTTTGGGCAAATATATTTGGTTGTTCTAAATTACCATTCGTCTTATTAAACTTTCAAATGTTTTTCTCGCTCCCTAAACTTTCTCTAATAACTTTCGTCCTCGTAAACTTGTCCAAAATTGATCTTTAAACATTGAAATTTCACATGTTAACTTTTGATTGGATGATATTTTTTAAAAGTCAAGACATTGAAAATTCGATACTTGACGTCTAGGGGCCAAAATGGTACAAGTTTATATGTTAAAGGGGGTAAAGTCATATTCTTTTCAAGTTTAGTGGAGCGAGAGGAACTCTTCAAAGTTCAATTGGACGAGAAGCAAATCAAGGCAAGTCCAAGGGGATTCACATACATTTGGCCAAAACTTTTTGTAGAGCAAGTTTTGACTTTCGTGTCATACTGATTAATTGAGAACAGTTTGATATTGCTTGCCAAAACCAATATTAGCTGCTTCTTTGCTACTCGGGAAAGTGAAAACACATGCTGAAATTGTTATTTTTCATATACACTTAAAAGCAAAACACCAACTACTAACACCTTCTATTTCAGCAGGGACATTGTCTTGAAATACTCTAAAGAAGTAACAAAGTTCGGACAAACTATTGGAGTTACTATCCGAAGCATTGGGGCTAAAGCCAAATTACTTGAAAGAGATAGGCTGCAACAATGGCTCATTTTTGCTGGGCCACTATTACCCGGCTTGTCCTGAACCACATTTAACCCTAGGCACTTCGAGCCATTCGGACAGCAGCTTTTTAACCGTTCTTCTGCAAGACCAAATCGGTGGCCTCAAGTCCTCTACGAAAATCAATGGGTCCATGTTACCCCGACTCCCGGAGCTCTCGTTGTAAACCTCGGTGATCTTCTATAGGTAATTTCTGTCAAGAATATTATAAATATTATGATTATGTCTTACCTGTAATTTCAGGGTTTTGATTAGGGTTAATTGGTCTCGTGACACTATATCGAAATTTTTTAATATAAAGGTTTGAGTTCAAATTCCGATAGCCTCAAGTTTTTTCGGGTTTTATGGAGGAAAATGTGACCTTAAGTTTTCGGGTTTTAGGTTATCATTTAGATGTGATGGTTGTCACTTTCCACTCAAAAATATGTGGTTTAAGCCTTCAAAAATGCAATATTTATGTTTAGAGACCACAATTATCTTGGAGTTTGATATTCTAAGCTTGTTAGAAGATTGACTTTTGTGCTCTTTCAAAAACTACGGAATTTGGTTCTTATCTTTACGTGTTATTCTTTGCTTGATCGATTTTCTCAGCATTATAACTAAGTCTAATTTCTCATGCAGTTGATATCTAACGATAAGTTCAAAAGCTCACAACACCGGGTTATAGCGAAAAACGAAGGGCCAAGAATTTCAGTGGCATGCTTTTTCCGGCCATTCGGTGCGCCGGAAAATGCAAGAATTTATGGGCCAATCGAGGAGTTGGTTTCAAAAGAAACTCCAGCAGTTTGCAAGCAAACGAGTGTTAAGGATTTTGTGGAACACTACTATGCAAAGGACTTGATGCCATTTCTGCTTTAGAGTATTTTAAGTTGTGATCCAAACTATAGCTTATACCTTATTGTAATAATAAACAAATATATATAATGCAGAAGTCTACGCACAATGCAGCCATATAGGTCCTAATTGAAAATACGGACCCGGTTTTGAAAAAAGATTCACATAACACTTTTTCAAAAACAGTGAAAACACGAGTCATGTATTTGTAATTTACCCTATTATTTATCGAATCGAATTTTTATCGAGTCGAACACCGAGTTAAATAGGAGCGACTTGACTCATTTACATTCTTGATTAATATACTAAAAAATAAAGACCTTTTCATATCTTTTTCTGAAAGATTTTCTCGGTAATAAATAATTCATTTAAATAGTTATCAGTTTTTTATAGCATTTAAATAGTTATTAGTTGAAGTAATGCTGTTAGTGGAGTCTTGTATGTTAGTTTTCTAAGGGCTTGTTTGGGAAAGCTTTTTCAAGTTGTTTTATCTAAAAGTTTCAGTTTGAAGTTTTCCTTAAAAGCAACAGATTATAGTTTTGAGAAAGTTGTATTGGCAGTTCTCAACTTTCTGATATAAAGGATCAAAATGCACTGTCAAAATCCAAAAATTGTTATGGATTTAAATATTTTTTTTGTAGCAGTGCCTTTTTTAATATAACAAAAAATTAATCTTTTTACTTTTCCACAATTTTGAAACCACAAATTATATTTCATAAAAGTCCTTAGGAAAAAAATTGACGGTGATCTTTAAAATTTAATCACGGTAGAGCTTAAAAATCATTCAAATCGTTTTCCTTTGACTAGTGCTTTTCTTCCCAAAATTTCCAATGAATGGTAATGGCTCTAGTAATAAAATCATTGGTTGCACCAAATAATTAAACAAAGCAAAGACTCAAAATCTTGAGCTAGCCTAAGAGCATTGATATTTAAGGCCCCTTTAGATCATAATATTGACAACAATAAATTAGCAATTCAATCAAATCGGTATACCAATGCCAACTCGACTCGAAATCATGAAACTTGAAAAAAGTTGGGCCACAAATCAAATTATCTCGGTGATCTTCTCCATCTAACACAAGGGTAGTTGACACAATCGGAAAAATCTCTTAAAACTCCCACGTATAACTAGTAAAGATTCCCATTTAAAGAAGCAAAATTTCATGACCTAAACATAAAATATAACCAAAGAAAACTCAATCCACTTTATTTAGCAACAAATTACAAAAAGTAAGAAAATCCCACCAAAACAACTTAAAATTCAAACGAAAAACAAAACAAAAAAAAGCACACCCAAAAACGCCTAAATATAACATAAATTGATCATATTTCCGAACAAGAAACAAAATACAAGGAAAACATTAGCGTTTACGAGTTTTCGTGCTATGTTTAGAGCTTGAAAAGCAAGAGGGCAGAAGTCCCATCAAGTCCTTTGGATTTGTAGTGGTCAGAGTAATCTCTAACAGTTGTTTCCCTATACTTTGGAGGATTGTCCTTTGATAGCAACTCTTTGATAGGACCATAAAGCCTTGATTTTGGCACAAGAAGTGTTGAAAAAAAGCAAGCAATTGATATTCTTGGTCCTATATTTTTTGCCACCACTCTATGCTCCACACTTATGAACCTATCATTAGATATAAGCTGTGGGAAAAAAATTTAACAAAAGTCACAATGTGATGCACTCGAAATTCAATCGAATAAGACAAAACACTAATATAACAATCGGTCCCCAATAACTTTCAAAAACTCAGTAATCAGTACTTCAACAACCTAAGAATTACAATTACTGAACTCTAATATCTCTTAACTCTTCGAATTCACTTCAGATAATTTTGGAAATTTTTGGAAAATTTCTAATTAAATTAAACTCCTTAAAATAAAGTTTTGACCAAACAAAAGTAACTTTTTTCAAATTACCTTAAAACCAGGCTGTTAATTTTGCGTGTTGGCCTTGTTTTGATAGGAATATAATCCGAAAATGGTAATATTCAATCATTTTGAACCCGAAAAACCGAAAATTTAATGCCTTTCGTATCTAGATCACAACTGATACTAATTTCCAGCATGTGACAAACCTGTAAAAAGAATTGAGTTTACCTGTAAGAGATCTCCAATGTTAACAACAAGCGAACCGGGGGTAAAAGGCACATTGATCCACTGATTCTGATGAAGAACTTGCAGGCCGCCAATTTGATCTTGTAGAAGTACAGTGAAAAAGTCACTGTCGGCGTGCCTTGTAGCTCCCAAGGTTAGCTCGGGTTGTGGACATGGCGGATAGTAATGGCCTAAAATCACTAGCCCGTCGTCCAATTCCATGTCTTTCAAGTGGTTCGGGTTTAGACCGAGTGCCTCTGAGAACAATTCGAGCAGTAAAGTTCCGAGCTTTGCCATTTCCTGAGAGTACTCTATAAGTATGTCTCTACAATTATAACCACACTATAAGTACTCTATAAGCAAACTATAAGTACTCTAAAAAGAGATTTGTATTCGAGTTACCTGCAAGAAGATGGAAGTTCTTCCGGGTTCGGGGGATTTGGAGCCATCTGAAAAAAGATTGAATCTTTCCATTCGGTTGCCGGAGAACTATACAGATCAAAGTTGCTATTGTACACAACTTTTTTCAAATAATCTCGGGTGAAGTATTATTCTTTCTTTATCTCAACATCTTGCTCGTGAAACCTCTTTATACCGAGTATCGTTTCGTCTAGTGTAGTTATAGGAATCCCGTGGTTGATTATTTCAAAGAATCCCCATGTCTCCGAAGCATTTCTTACTTCCTCAGTGATCTTGGATCGAAGAGATGGATCTTTGTCAACTCCTTCGAGGTCTATTATTGGAAACTTGAACTTGGAACCGGCGGTATTTGAAATACTGTCGATTCCCTCGAGTGTTCGATGGAAAATACGAGGGACATTTGTGATTTTGGCGTCGACAAGGCCTTTAACTCCTGCTTTTGTGTCATCAAAAGCCTTGAGTTCGGTTAATCGAGAGTATTGTGTGTTTAAGGTTGACTCCATTTGGTTTGTGAATCAATGAAATGAAGTTGCTGGTGTTTTAACTAGAAGAAGTTTATCTAGTTAAGCATTTGAGATCTGTGGTTGCGTTGACTTTATGTTGAGTAAAATTTGTGCAATTTGGTTCATTATAATATGTAAACAATTGTGCAATTTGGGTCATTATAATATGCATACAGTCAATTTCAAAACCTTAACATTAGGTAGTTGTCTTCATCTTAAATTCTTGACTTTGATTAACATCCTATGTTGATGACTAATTCTTTTTCTTTTCTTTTGATAGGGATGACTAATTCTAAATTAACTAATATATTCACTGTGAATCTTGATTTTCAACTTTTCTACTACATTATAAACATCCTTAAGACCTTAATTTTGGACAAATAGTCTGTTATCCATAAATTTAGAAAAAGCTCTGTCAACCCTTTCAACTTATAAATATGTATTGTTTTGGTCCCTGTAACTAAAAAAGATGCACCAATTTACCTTTGTATACTACGTGCTAAGTTTTGGTTAGAGTGAAAAAATGACAAAGTTTGAAAAAGTGTTAACAAATAATTGATACATGGCATTGAAGGAACAAGTTGATACATTTTTTAAACATGAATAGGGTAGACTAGTTCTTGTTTATAAATCGAGAACATTGAAGAGACTTCTTTAAAATTCAATAGGCTTATAACGTCAACTATGCTCCAACCTCAAATTGTTGGTGAATCTGCGCAAAGAGCTAAACAAACTTCAAAACGTTAAATCATATTAGAGGAACAGGAAAAGGAGCGGTTTTCCTCTCTCCTTCATCTGATAAAGGTTTTGTTTTCTTCAAGCCGTCGCCGCCATCGGCAGCGGCTGCCGCGCCTCTGCCTCTCTATTCACTATGCCAACCACCGATTCTCTGCTCTCAGTCCTTCATCTCACCTCTCCTGTCGCGTTTCCGCCGTTCACTAGATCTATCTTCGTCGGCCCAATCTTGCTGCCACCTCTCTCCTTTGCCTCTTGTCCCTCCGCCTCCTGCTCCTTCGTCAACGGTCGATCCGCCTTCCAGCCTCTGTGACCTCTCCTTTGGTGTGTTAGTGAATAATATGTATATGTTAGTGTCTAGATCTACTTCTTTTTTTGTGTCTTTGACCAGAAATTTGCTGTGACTTGTATCAATCGAGATGATTTTAGAACCGGGTTGAACTTCTTTTGGCCTTTAGCAAAGATACTTGTAGATCTTTCACTTTCAATACTCGGTTTCTATTTTTTAGAGCAAAATCGCTCCAGGTTTGCATCTCAAATTGACACTATAACATGTATTTTGTTGGTTGTGGATTATCAAAAACGGTGGTTGAAGTTTAGAATCTTTCGATTGCATAAATTTGTTTGTGTTTTGTGTTGTGTCTTCGTATTTTGGGTTGTTAGTTATCTTCGATTATGATCTATCCATATATTAGATTTGTATTTCCGGTTATGGTGTTTATCCATAGATCAGCTTGTATCTCCGATTATGGTGTATTATCCATATATCAGTTTATTAATATAATTATCAATCCTCTATCTTAAAAAAACCTTCAAAGCTTTACAAAGAACTTTATATCTTCAATTTCTCAGAAAAATAAAGCCGTTTTCATGGTTCGATTTCAATTGGAGGATTTCCGGATTTTAAAGACTACAAGTCTTCCAAGAGAGTAAAGAGAAGACTAAACATTATGCAGAAACCCAGGTTGGATATACTAGCAAAGCCTTTAAAGAACAGAGAACTAAACACAAATGGCTTACAACTAAACCTCAAATCGGTTCTTAATACCAATCCTGCAACCTCAAACAACATAAAAACGTTTCCTTTCTTTCTTCTTTCGTAAGTTTATATCCTCTAAAACAACAAAAAAAAAACTGATACAACCATACAAAACTAGATCATTGCCACAATCGAGGCGCTAGCTAAATGTCCAGTGTCTTCTTTCCTCTTTGATGCTTAATTTGTCTTGGATTTATGCGCCTTTTTCTTGAGCTGTCTCCTTGGAATCGAGTTCTTCATGCCGATGAAGAAGAGCAGTGCCCCGAACAATGCCAAGTTCTGCAAATGAAACACAATGATCAATCCTTAATCGTCTGATTAATGTTCCTTAATGCAGTGAGTTGGAGTTAAAGCTTTACTTGGGTGAAGCTAATGAAAAGCTGATTAAATTCCTTTTTGTCAGCTTCATAATTGTAGAAGTCGTACAATATCAGGGTAGCAATTGCCTGGTGAAGAAGCTGCATAGAAAAAATATCAGAAAATCTTGCAAAATCCCGAACAATCTGATTTTGTAAGCTACCAAATTACCAGTTCAAACTCTTAAAAACTACATAACAGATAACAATAAAGATCTGAGCTCGAATTTTGAATAATTATTTCAACGGTTGACATTGTAGCATTCAAATCGAGTATCATACGAACCAGAAGATAGGCCCCAAGAGAACTGCCAACAATGAAGAGAAGGCCTCCAACACCTTTCATGGCTATAGCAGCAGCAACAGCAACCTTGAGCTGCAATATATCAAACAACAATTTTATTCATTGGAAATAATAAATGCAACTAATAGAACGATTAACAAAGAACTAAAATCCGACTCACTTCAAAAGGTGGCAGTTGAAATCCGGTATGTGTGGAAACATGTCTTGAGAAAACATTGAATTTCGGTTTCAAAGCCTTTGCAGCTGGCCCCCCATCAGTTCCAAATTCATTGAACCTACAAGTAAAAAGAACAATAATCATCCAATATAAAGTACAAACCATATGGACAACACGATTTTCGCATCTATAAATGTAAAAAGCAAACAGGGAGACCATATAAAAGAGATTGAAAACAGTAGAACATATGATCAACTCACTACAACATAAATAAGCAGATAAACCAATTGCATCTATATCACTAGAAACAAAGAGATTGTATATATACAGTTGCGCCACCAAAAAAGGATTATAACTTTTCTCAAAATCTTATATCCATAGCATACTCTCAAAACAGAACTATCCATTCATAGTAGCTCACAAAATGTCCTTTATAAATCAGTTAAGAAAATACATGCATCCATTTAGACACAGCACATACAAACAAGATCTACTTTTTTGCAATTTACTTGTCATAATAAAGGCACATGAACTTATTCCTTTTTTTGTAGCCTAGACTAATGAACACGAAATCAACCACTTTAAGACTCAAAATCAAAGACTTCTTTCAAATCATATAAGATCAACTTTTATTGAGTTCTTATCAATCAACACATACACCAGTAAACTTGATTAGTCGTCAAGCTAATACAAGTAAACTTAACTTTTCAGCTGGTCAGTTCAAATTCCACATTCACAGATTCAAAAGCCTTCATCCACAAATCACTACGCCATCAAAAGAACTTCACATTCGAAAGGTCAAGAACAGTGAGAAATGCAAGAAACAGATCCAAAACATCAAATCAAGAGAAGCTTAAAACCAAAAAAAAACGCGCAATAAAATCCAGCACACTCATCACAAAAACCAAATCAACCACAAACAACAGCCGAATTCATCTTTACACAGCTCCTAAAGCAACCTAGCACAAGAAATCCCAAAATTAAACACAAAACAACAATCTGCCCAACAAATCACTGCAATTCAACCTATTCTCTCCTCGATCCAGCTCCTCGACACACAAACAAACCAAAAAACTCCAAAAAAAAACATCAGATCTGAAAAATCGAGCTTACTCTTGCCAAGCAGAGAGGATGAAGACAGAAGCGAAGAGAACTCTCCCAACAAAAGACACGAACGCCATTACTGCAAATACAGAGTCTCTTCTTCTTCTTCAACAATCCCTGATTTGAAGTTCAAAAACCTGAATTGTATTAATCGAGACAGCGAAGAGATATTAAAGGGGAAACGGACGGCGCTTTAAAAAAAATGCAGACTTTCGTTTTGGGAGCTGGAAAAGTCTCTGTTGAAGTCCACGCGCGCGAATGTGGGAGTAGATTTGAAGGGTTTACTTTTTGGGGGTACACGTCGGTTGGCCAATAAGATCGTTGCTTTTGATGACGTGGTGCAGCTTTGTGACGCGTGGGCTGATTTGGAGTGTGGGTGAGAGTGGTCTTTGGTTGTATATTTGGTTTTTGAATTGTAGTCGTGTTTGGACCGTAGTATTTCCGCTTTGGTATTTTTCTTCCCACTTCAAGTTTTGTCAATGTTTTTTCAAATTATATTGGCTACTCTTATAAGTGCTTTTGACTCGGTTAAATGGAAAAAATAGATGCTGTGCAATCATTATTCCAAGAACTACTTTTTAAATATGGAGTGTTTTCTATTTCTAGAATGAGAGTGAAGTCCAATAACATTTCAAAACTCTACTCCATTTTTGAAGTGGAGCTTCAATTCCTCTAAACTTGAAGTGTACGGCATCTCCTCTATATTTTGAAAATGAATATAATATTAACATGGTTGATTTGTTTTGTAATAACATAATAAAAGGTAGGTTGGTTTTATTATTTTATAAATATAGTAATTGATTATTTATATATTAAATAATAAAATATTGTTTTGAGTTAGAAATAAAGTAATGGTTGGAGTAAATTCACTCTATAATTAGAGAAAGTAATGTAAAAAATAGAGTTTGAAGTAGAGAAAATGGAGTAACAATTGGACATGGCATAAAAACTCTACTTCAAACTCTATTTTTACATCACTTTTTCTATTTATAGAGGAACTTATTCCAATCATACTCCAAAAATGGAGAAATAAATATGATACTCTATATTTGGAGAAGATATAGAAAATCTTTGTTTTTAGAGTAGAGATATAGAGTACCATTTGATTAAACCTTATTCTATAAATAGAGTTATTCATGTAAGAACCATTAGATTTGCCCTTATAAGGACTTATACGTGCCCAAATAATTCAAGTATAGTTTTTTTGGGGTAGTTATTTGATATAGTAAATCATAAGTATATGTGTTGATAAATCAAGAATTAAACATATTTCTTTAGTGAAAATCATGCATCAGTGAAGAATTAAATTCCTCACATTTTATTATGTTCGAAAGAATTAAAGTTTGTCTTGATCTCTGCTTGATAATGCTATGAATTTGTAGGCATCTCTCGTGTTTGCGGTCACTTCTCATAATTAGTTATAATCTAAATAACATGTCTAGTCCAACCATTTTGCGGCTTAATGATAGAAGTCAAGAGATACATTTTTATTGACCTAGTAATAGTTATCGTCTCGATCTGAGGATGTATTTATCTTGAAAATTGTTGAACAACACTTCAAATTACGAGTTATAGTTTCTTCTAATTAATTTGAATTATCGGAAACCAGCAATGATGAATAACATAGCATTGTCAAAAAAAAAAGGAACGACGAAAATCAAATAGCACGCCAATTGTGAAAGAACCAACAACAAGACTAGATCAGATCTAGTAAAAGACTAAATAGAAAAGGTTCCTGATAAAAATTACAAAAGCAAATAAAGTCCAACAAAATATAAAATTTTTGATTCAAAATCAAAGATTTTTATTTTTAAAATCAAGTAAAAGATGATAGGCAATTGGTGGCATCTTAGATGAAGCACTCGCGTGCCCAACCATTCCTTGGATCTTGCTAGAATACGTCCGGAGGGGCGAGTCAATTTGCTTGCCGAGCGGATGGCTAGAGAAGTGGAGGAGGTCCATGTCGATGTTAAGGTAAGGATAGAAAGGAACAATGATAAGGTGAAAGGAAAGGTGGATGAACATAAGCGGACGGTAGAATTTGAGGAAGGGGATCAAGTCCTTGTGCATTTAAGTAAGGAGAGGCTAGCCAATGCCACAAATAGCAAACTCCGACCATGTAAGTATGGTCCCTTTCGGATCATCCGGAAGTTAAGCCCCAATGCTTACACCCCTGAGCTACCTTTGTGGTTAGGGAAGATGTCTCCATCATTCAATGTTAGGGATTTATCTGCATACAAGGAGGATGCCCCTCTAGCGTATCCCAATGGCTCGTTGGAGTCCAACTCTTTTAAAGAATAGGAGAATGATGGTGACATCACCAGTTCATCAGGAGAACACACCGTCCTCAGGGGAGGTCTCAACTGCCTGTCCGAAAGAAACACCGCCCCCATAGAAGCCAACACTTGAGTTCGTCCGGGGGAAGCGCATCCGGAAGGATCTTTTTGTCTGTCCGGAGGGAGCACTGTCCCGAGGGACAATTCGGACCCGCATCCGTTCGAAAGGACAACACTGTGCATTCGAGCGGGAAATCCTGACACAGTTGTTGGGATGCAATTGGATCCCCACAAGTGGAACGTCCCATCAACATTATCTTCCATTATTTTATTATTTGTAATATTTTATTATTTGTATTTGGTGACTATAAAACCCCCCACGTTTGGCTTGTAATGATCAATCAGACTTATTATCAATTCAAGATTAGAGATTTTCTCTCAAATTTTGGGTTCTTAACCTTTAAGTTTAGCTTGTAAACATTCCTAGAGGACTTCGGTTTCTGGAAAATCTTAGCTTGTGAATTTTCTTTTTGCTGGTTTAAGGTTAAAACCTTCATCCCTATCGCCTCAATCCTTATCATCTAATCTATGCAACAAAAAAAGATTGAAACTTGACATGATAAATTATAAAATTACCATATGATAAATAAATATAAACACAAATATATGGTTAATTATCATTTTTCGGACAAATCTGAAAGCTCAAACATATTTATTAGACCCAAACTCAATATGCAACTTCAGCTCATACGAGTTTGAGGACTCTTTAAAAAATAATTGCTCAAGTAATCTATTTAAATGAAATTGAACTGATTAATTCTTCGACAAGTAGGTGGTTTAGTATAATATTTACCCATTTTTTTAGTAAAAATGTATCTGTCTCTGATTTATTTTAAAAACAATTACCATTTTCAATAACAAAAATAGAACCCCACTAGGTCTCATTGAACAAATATAGCTAGAACTAACAATAACAACCAAATTAAAAGGCTGAATGCATGGTTAAGTCCCTCAACTTGTCTCAAAAAATTCGCCACCCCTTCAACTTTTAAAGTGATTCGATAAGTTCTTTAACTTTCAACGGATAACCTCGTAGGTGCCTCAACTTTTGAAAAGTACATCTCATAGGTCCTTCAACTTTCAAAGTGACCTTATAGGTCCCTCAAAGTTAAACCAAATAAAAGTCGTCACGTAGCATTAAAGGAGTTATGTGATATATTTTTTAAAAATTGAGGGATCTCTAAAATCACTTTAAAAATTAAGGGGGACGACAGGTTTTCTAGAATAAAGTTGAGAAAATTATTGATACATTTAGTTAAATTAAAAAGAAATAATGGGAACAATATGATGCCATACCTTATCAAGAAGTTGATTAATTGCCACGTGAATGAACAACTCACCTCTTAACTGCGTAATCTTCACTACTATTTTTTTTTATCCATTTATAGCACCACATTTTTTCTCCACCACTTCTTAATAATTGCATCGAAGTCGTGTTTTTAATATTTAGAACCATGACTGAAAAATATTATTGGAGTTGAGAGAGTTAAACCAACTTTAACATGTATAACAATTCTACAGGTTTGCTTGGCTGTGTTATATAAAGTCGCGTTTAAATATTTTATGTTTTATCTATGAAATTAAATTGTACCACGGTTAGAAAAAGGTGTGAGCTTGGTGGTATTTTAATATGATTTTATTGAATGAGATCGGATCCATATCAAATTAAGAATCAATGTATACAGCTTTTTTTAAAATGCTCTTCTGTAGAGGTGTGAAGAATTAGCTGACACAATTAATGTTTAATTAATTAAAACGATAGTCTTTCTATAGTTCATTGTAATAGCCCACCGTTTTGGTGTTCTATTTTAAGCTTTCTAATATATAACTAGAGATTGTGACAAAGGTTGTAGTCTAGTGGTTAACAACTGAATCTGTTATTATAGAAGTCGCAGGTTCGAGTCCACACTCGTGTGGGGAGGGATAATGGTTTTTCTTTGAATATTAATGTAAGCCCATTATAAGGTAATTTTTAAGAACAAAAAATATATAACTAGAGATTCAATATTTAGAAGCCGGGTCATGAGGAAAATGATTTTATACACAACAACGAAATTTCTAAAATTATTTTTTATAAAGACGTGAATTGATTGTGCATAGGAATAATTATTTATGATAAGCAAAGTGTACAATAACTTGTATGCAATTAGAAAATGATAAGCTGGTTTACGAGACTTATTAGAAAATAGCTTACAAGCTACCTACGGTCTAACTCAGCATAAGATAAAATATGTCCCTACTTAGTTTTATACAACAATTTTTTTATGTTTATCCACTAGCTTCGGCCATATATGATAAAATCTTTATAATTACTTTCTCAAACATTTTAACTGCTTATAGCTATAAGGAAACATTCTAAGTTCTTATAAATGTATCAAAGATAATAGTGTTTTCATGTATAATGTACCGGTTGGTTTAACAAATTTTTTATAAAACATTATATTTTGACTTTGAACAACACAAATTGATATTCATACTAGAAATGTACGATTAGCTTTTTAAAAACTAAAAGTAAATGGATTTAGGAAATCATACCTGTAAAAGGAAAGGAACTTTTAACAGGTATGGTATTTGACGCTATTCTTCAAAATTTTGAAGATTGAACTTTTAAGTAAAGTAGCTTGCAAAATTAATGTCAAACTAATATTTAATTTTGTTTTTCTACGCAACATCTATATATTAGTAAAAGCAAAGAAGTAGTTAATTACTTTTTTTTATCCTTTTAACTAAAATTTCAAAATTGTAAAATTAAGAAAAAAACATATGTAACTAAAATTTAAAAATTTTAGATTTGAAAGAATCTAAATTATATTTAACTAAAAATTTAAAATTACAAATTCAAAAAAAATCTAAATTACGTTAAATTTCACATAAGTGATCTCCACCTAAATTCATGCACATGCATTTCATTTTTTTTCTTCTTTTCCTATGATAACTATCATAAATTAAAAATAATTAATTTAATTATATTAAATAAAATTTTTAAGATAACGTCAAATCTTAACATTAATTAATTTACTTATTTAAAAAAATATCAGATGCAAATAGATATACATTGCATCAACTGCATTACGTTAAACTAAAAAGAAGTATTGGACAAGAATATCACTAAAAAATTTTAAATTTTTTTCTCAAATTATCTTATTATTATGTTGTTTATATAAACATATTTAAGAATATTATGTTAACATAAAGTTTACTCTTTCTTCTTCTCATTCTAAATAAGTAAGTTTTGTCAAGATTTATTCATTCTATAGTTTCTTCTATTCATATATTGTTCTTCGTTAATAAGTTCTCTTTTATTTAACACAAATTTTAATTAGCATATATGTTGGTATTAATTTTTTTATTACTATTTACTTTACAGAAAATTAGAAGTTCTTACTATGAATAAGCTTAAGTCGGTGGATGATGTTGTGGACTCTCAAAATACGTGTTCTCCGCCTTTGAACAATTTCAAAATGCAATAAATTAAAATTAATATTTACTATTGAAATGGTTTTACAAGATTATAAAGTATGTTAATCAATTATTTAGTATTAATTTTATTTTCTCATTTGTATTTTCGAAGATTTTTTCGGTTTATTTAATTTTATAACTAAACTGCATTTTTGTTTCATTTTATTGATTTAAATTATCATCCTAATTCCAGGAGGAGTAGCGTTTCATAAAAATCGTTACAGATTAAGATTATATATATATATATATATATATATATATATTAAAATGCTTATTTACCCTTATACATTGTATTAGAATTTTAATTATTTATTTTTAGTTATATTATCTACTTTAAAATTAGTTTTAAAAATAACTCCCAAATTGTCCCTACACAAGTCAAAAAAACACAAAAAAATATCTAATCAATAATTTGATACATATTATTTATCAATAATTACAAATAAATAAAAACTTATTTGCGTGGCCATCTCCACCTTATAATATTTGATTTCCCATCGATCTTGTCAAGTTTATGCCTTGCTTACTGAGTCAGTCCAACGATTCAAGTAACCCATAAAATCAAACATTCAAAGAGCAGGAGAGCGACAGACCCAATTTTCGAAATTTCAATTTCTCAAGCTGCAAATGGGGTTCTTCTCTTTCCTCGGCAGACTCCTCTTCGCTTCTCTCTTCATTCTCTCCGCTTGGCAAATGTAATTTCACCCCTTTCCCTTTTTCTGATAACTAGATCTATGGAATTTGATGGAGTTTTGTGCCTTTTTTTAGATCCGCGTATTGTACTTCTTTATACTGTTGTGTTTTGTTCTTTTGATTTGATTTTTTGGGTTGAAGATGTGGCTGATTGATTTGGACTTGTGTACTCTACAATCGAGAAATCACTGTAATTGTGTGAGATGGTGGAATTTCATTTGTTGATTTGTTAAGAAAGCTTATGCGGGTTCTTGCATTGTTGATTTCTGAAGTGTTTCCTCTAGTACATGTGATTTGAGGGCTTTGGCGGGCGGGGCGAGGTTGAGTTTGCTTGATTTGTGTTCAAGGGTTTTGATTTCTGCTTCATTAATTGTCTTATGAATGTAGAATGGTTATGTATAGTTAGTTAGTGGCTCAGAGAACTGGGGTTAACTGTGATTAAGCCGTTGTGGCTTGTATCGTGTCATCTGTGTACTTTTGCAATTGATTTTGAATTTGTAATCTGTCCTTTATGTGCATTCATTTGAGATTTTCCTGTGGTATTTTGTTAGCTAGTCTTGATTATGTAATACAAAGAGTTCTTTCTCAGACACCACTAACTAGGGGTGAGCAAATTCGGTTCGGGTTGAACCGAAATATCCGAATTGGTTTAACCAAAGAACCGAATCGAACAAAAACTATAATAGAATCCAAAACAAACCTAAGTTTAGTCGGGTATTACCATAGATTTTATAATGAAAATTCGATATTGCGTAAATTTATAATCAAATTAGATAATTTAGTAAAACTTATAATGCAATTCGGTTATTTGGTTGAACCAATTCGGATCTTTCGGATCCGAATTTTTTCAAGTGTGCCTCTCGCCCCCTGAACATGCATAAACGGACCTCTCGGCTCCCTCAACTTATAAAAAACGTACCTCTCACCCCTTAAAAGAAATAGATCAGTCTTACAATGTTGCGTGAAATACACGCGCGCCAAATAAGATAGTTTGAAAAGTCAAACCACTCAATTCTTGACATTGGGATTCAATTTAAAAAAATAATAAAAAAAATAAAAAACATGGGATTGCAAAATAGAAGAAGGGGATTGGGGGGTTTTGGGTGTTTGGCCGGCAAATGGACAACGCCGCTACCGGCTATGGCAAATGGACACAAAAAACGGCGGAGCTGCCAAGAACCCATGTGTCTCCGGCGAGGACACCGAGCCGATAATTCCAAGCAATTCCTCTTCAAGCTCCACAAATTCAAACAACGCAAACTCAAGTCCAGGCGGCCGTGATTTCAATGCCCGACAGCGGCGATGGATTTGAGGCTCCGTTGTTCGAGAAATTCTCGCCGCCGGCGAATTTCGATCTCACCGGAGACATACCAGAACCAGAAGTGAACAAACCAGCGGAGATTCCGTTCGAATTAGATGGATTTATGGAATTTTTTTGCTTTGATTTTATTATTGCTTTGAATTCAAAGGTGAAAAAGGAAATTATGGGTGAGAAATTTTGGTCCAGTGAAGAAAAATACATGGTGGAATCTGGCATAGGTTCCGATGCCTGTGAATTTCTTCTTTATTCGGCATCTAACAGTGTTTTAGATAATTTGGTGAAGAAACTTGTGCTCCAAAGGTTGCAATCTTGCTTTGACTCAAGTGACGGTTTTGGGTTTTCTTTGAATTTGAATGGGGTTTCAGACTAGGAAGCACGGAAACGGAAACCGACACGAAACGGAAACGGAAACTGACACTGGGAAACGCCATTTTTTAAAGAAAATAGGCTAAGAAACTGGGAAGAAACGTGTCAGTTTCAGTTTCCGACACCGACACCGACACGAAACATGGAAACGGCAGTGTTTAGGAGTTTCCGTGCGTCCTAGGACTTTCAGATGTTGAAATGTTTTACCTTGTTTCTACGTATTTCACCTTTAGATGTGATGTTGCAAATAGCATTGCAGAGGCTTATAAGTCTGGTAAATCGATTTGGGCGTTGAAATCTGTTAGTTGTTTAGATGGATTGGACCCCTTTGAAGAACATAATAAGAACAATAACAATGGCAACCATGAAAAAAGCTTGGACGTGGAGATTCCGCCGGAGTTGAATTCCGAGATCGGATTGAAAAAGAGAACATAGGAGGAAACAGGTATATGGGTGAGATTTGTGGGTAAACGGGTCTCAGCGCCACATTAGCATCGAGACGGTCTATGATACCATTTATGTAAGTTCAGGAGCGCGAGAAACACATTTAAAAGTTAATGGGGGCAAGAAGCAATTTGGGACAACTTTAAAGGAATCCCAATGCATTACGCCTAAATAATATTGCTCGCAAATTTTAAGTGCCATTTTAACAAAAAAACCTCAAATTTTTTTTAAAAATGACCGAAATACAAGCCACTTTCTGAAATTTACCCGTAACATAAATTTATGAGTAGATTCAAATAAAGAGATCATAAAAATTACCGTCTTTTTTATAACGAAAATTACCATATTAGATTATAGAGGGTAGGCAATGGCCTAATTCAATCCGTAAAAATGCAGAAAAACAATTAGTAGTCCGCCGCCGTAACAAAATAGGTTACCTTTATAGAGGGGCAATTACTTTTAGAGGAGAGAGTGTGTAAATGAAGGATAGGGGTGTGAAAATGGTTCGATAATCAGTTTAAAATTTTTGAAAATTAAATTAAACTGAACTAAATTAAAGTTTTTACTTAGTTCAATTATTTAAAAATATAGTTTGGTTTGATTTGTAACATCTTAAATATTTTAATATGTGGTTTGGTTGGATTTTGTTGCAAAAAAATAATAATAATCAAACTGAACTAAAATATGATTATGTCCAATTAAAAATTTAAAATATATACTAAAAATATTCGTACATGTAAAATTCTTTTTGATTTTAATTATAATGTTTGAACAATTAATACATTAATATTGTAATATTTTATATTTTAATAAGTTAAATTTTATTAATTTTAAGATTAAAATTAATTATTTTAGGTAACGTATTGGAATTTTTGGTTCAATTTGATTTTAACAGAACCAAACTTTTCTACTCCTTCCGTCCAATTTTAATTTTGATAGACAATATTTCTATTTTGGATGTCAATAAAAGATAGACATTTTTCTATTTTAGTTATTAGTTAATGATAAATATACCAAAATACCCTTATCAATAACTACTCTTATCACTAACCATTAATTAGTCAAACTTATTTTTCTTAATAAATAAGGGTATTATGGTAAAGATACTCCATTTTTTTAATTTCCGGGAAATGAAAATATTGCTTATCAAAGTTAAACGGAGGCAGTAATTCGATTTGGTCAATTCGGTTTTGCATCTTATTTGATTTGGTTCGGTTGATAATTTTTTTTATTTGATTTTCAATTAATTCAGTTCAATTTAATTTGGTTCGGTTCTAACTCAATGCACACTTGTAATGGAGGATTTAGGCCATGT
>CAOJBJ011028633.1:0-10820 GCA_948291685.1 Euphorbia celastroides | reverse complement strand
TACCACGGTGTGATGTGGGATCAAAGTTTCGCCATGTTGAAGAGAGAAGTTCCATCCTTATGCTGTTGCAGTTCTAGTTTTTTTTCAAAAAAAATTTACCTGGTAATGAGCTTACAATAATATTTAAAGAAAACCTTATCCCTCCCCACCCGAGTGTGGACTCGAACCTGCGACCTCTAGGATTACAGCTTCAGCCGTTAACCAATAAGCTACTACCT
Source organism: Euphorbia celastroides (assembly GCA_948291685.1). Classification (NCBI taxonomy): domain Eukaryota; kingdom Viridiplantae; phylum Streptophyta; class Magnoliopsida; order Malpighiales; family Euphorbiaceae; genus Euphorbia; species Euphorbia celastroides. The sequence continues at coordinate 10,602 of CAOJBJ011028633.1, read as the reverse complement.
TTTCCACTATGCTGTTGAAGTTCTAGTTGATGCTTAAATTATATGGAAGTTTTACAGATTTGAATTCCCTTGTTCTGATTCAAGGATGGACAGACCTATCCATTTTCTTTAACAATACCTTGACAGCTCATTTCTTGTCAGTTTGAAACTTTCTTTGGCGTCTTTTCTTTCTCCTATGACAGGTTGACAGGAATGCATAACATTGTGGGAGCCCAGCCTGGGGTGCCAAGACCTCGTACAAATCCTCAGGCTAATTCATGCGGGAATGTGGTGCTGGTTCAGGACTTATTAGAGGTGGACTTGGTGCATATGGGGAGAAAATTCCAGGTGCAAGCTCTGAATAAGTAAAAAGCTATGTATGTATCATGCTAAGGCTGTGATTGAATTTACCGTTTTATTTCTGCTCTAAACCTTTGTGTATGGAAACTGAGTCCTTTGACTCCCGAGTTAGATTCTATAGTTAGTACTCAGGCGTTAGTACATCATACCCATGCAATAGAATCGCAAGCATATCTATACTACCTGTCTTTGGCATTTGCAAATTTGATGTCTCTGGTTATGGCAATTTCTGAAAAGAAATCACGGTGTTAACATGTCCGCCTACCTCTCCCAAGCTTGGTTTGTTTGTGCTTTTCCTAGGGGTCTGGTTTGGGGGGCATGTATCAAACTGAAAATTGATGTGTTGACATGATGGAAGTTTGTCTGAACATCAAAACCCTTTTGGCTAGGTGAATAAAAAGTTATTGTATTGAAAGTTAGCAATGACGGTTTTTCAATGGACAAAACTGATTATGCATGCTTGTTACTATTGATCCATATACTGCCATCATGTCGTGTCAGCAATTTCATGCCTGTCAGTGTCTTGTTATAAATGGCACTGTACGATCTTTTAATGAGTGATAGTGTTTCTTGTTTGTGAGCATGCATTGTCGTTGTCTTTAGCATAAATTTTCTGTGGCTTTAGTTAATGCTTCATCGATTTTGATTGTTAATGAACAGATCTGATCTACAGGTCGATTTCCAAGTGAACGGCCAATATGTAAGCAACAAATCAAGGTTGCTTTATTCCCATTCTTGCACAGGGTGATGAGCTCACTGTTTCTATATTTGCCTCTCATGTAATTTCCCTGTTTGATTCCCTTCTTTCCAGCATTGATAGCTGAACCTGTAGGTCCAACTCACTGATATAAATGCTCCCGAATTGTTGTACATTCCGTTCCTGGCATTTGGCACATATGTTGTACTGGCAGGATTGACATTGAGACAAAATGGGAAGTAAGTGCATCAATGGTCAATATCTGTGCCTTCAATTGTGCATGAAATGGCTCCCGTGATGCTGGTGCTGCAAATATTTATGGATGTTTTTTCTCATTCCAATTTGTTTTTTACTCAATTGCTTGTTGCCTTTCTCTATTGGCTTTTCTAAATTGAATTACTTGGTGAGAAGGAATGTGATGATAGAGCTTCCTAATCTGAAGCTTCAACCTAGTTCACGCAGGTTTAGATTTCTGAATGATGCAACATTTTGCTGGGTATTAGAAAGAGTGTTTAACTTGCAACGGTTGATTGAGAAGACATGCATAATTTAAGCAAGTTTGACCAATTCCTATCAGAGCAATGCTAAAACAAGAAGGTGCAAGCAGGAATAGAAATACCAGCAGCCAGTAGTGGGAATGGAAGAGGAAGAAATAATACAAAAAGGGGCAGTCAAAAGAGGTCGAGAATCTCAAGGATAGATCTGTTGCAGAGGGGACAGCTGCCTCGATTCAACCAAACCTCTCTGGAACACACCCTGCAATAGGTGTGGCCACATGGGATAAACGCCGCTCCTTTTTTCCTCACCATGCACACGCAGCACACCGTATCACTGCCTTCTCTTTCCCTTTCCTTGTCCTCCGTTTCCTCCAGCAATCTCATCAGCGATACCCTCACCGGAGTTTTCACGCCTTCTTCCACGTTGGCCTCCCTCAGCTGCCTCTCCGCCGCCAAAGCTGCCGCCAAATTCATTCCCGACGAAGATTCTCTTCTCGGAGATGGATTTGGGTCTGCTGCTGCGGCATTTACAGTGGCCTCCGAGTGCTGATTGTGGTCTGTGGGCCTAAAACCCCAGGTGGCTCCACAGCAACCAAACACGCCTCTGAATCCGAGCCTCTCCTTTAAGATCAGAGTCCTGCTTCTGCTACCTTGTAAGTCCTCCACATGCTCTCTCAGCAACCCCAGAATTGTGCTCACCTCTGTTTCTGCCCGCGCCGTTTCCTGCAGTAGCACGCTCAGTTGGCTCATCTCTTCACCCGTCGCTCACTGCCCAAGCTAGAAAAGAATATAAAATATCAACGCCAAAATCTGAGCACGGAGAAGGAATTAGGTGGAAGTGAAGGGGGAGGTTATTGAGAGCATGGAGATCTCGTGAAGGAGCTCGGAATTAGTAAAGAAGAAGGGGAGGTTTTCATTGAATTGGACACCGCCTGATGAAAGGGGATAAAGGAGATTAAAGAGAGATTAAGGCGTTGAAGGATTCGAGTTGCTTGCCATGTGGCAGTTCTGATTGGTCCTTTCATTTATTATCAATAATATGATAACCAAATCTTATATAAGCCTTTTGTTTTTCTCTGTGCAATATGTCCGTAAATTACGCTCAAAATTGATAATAATTTGGTCAGATAATCTACTTTAACTTTTGTATTTTGAATTTATGCTCATCTGATGAGTTCATTTTAGAAATCTCTCATCTCCATTCATTCCCCTTTTCTGAGCAGAACAGATGTTAAACATTCATATATAACCCTAAAAGGCACTTTAAAAGGTTAAGGTTGTTTTATTAATATAAAGAGCTTTTATACTCTTAGCCAAGCAATGTGAGATATTTCAAGATACCCTCTGCACGCCCAATCACAATTGAGTGGGAAATATCAACGGATGTACCATCATGAGATCGGTCCAACACTTGCTCATGACTCTGATACCATGTTAAACACACATATTTAACCCCGAAAGTCACCCTGAGCTCATAGGAAACAAACAAGGAAAGACAGAAATTACTAGGCATATATTACATTGCATAGAGGGCAGCTCGACATAAGAAACATACATATCCTAAAACAAAACTCATCCACAAAATATAAGCGACATAGTTATTTTGCAAATAAAATGCATACCAACAAAAGAAACACTAAACATTTGGCATTACTTATCATTTATGATTCTTTTCCTAACCATTTCCAGTTGAGATTTGTGTTTGACGGTTGACATTGATCATAACAGTAAGAAGTCAGCCTCTAGTTGCTCCCGGCAGCTAGTCTATAATTAGCTAACAAGACACCTTATGAGTTATGGAAAGGTTATATTCCTAACTTAAAATATTTAAAAGTGTGGGAATGTCTTGCTAAGGTTCTTCTTCTCGAACCAAAAAAAAAAGAAAAATTGGTTCAAAAACTAGTGATTGTGTTTTCATAGGCTATACCGAACATAGTGCCGTCTATATATTTTTGGTGCTTAAAAGTGATGTGCTTAATAGTGACACTATCATTGAGACAAAAAAAAATGCAACATTCTTTGAAAATGTGTTTTCATTAAAGACTAGAGATATTCCCTCTTCGAGTGTTATTTCGGATGTTGATCCTATTGCACCTAGTTTTTAAAATAATATTGAAAATGTTGATTTGAGAAAAGGAAAGAGGATTCGGAAAGAAAAATCTTTTGGTAATGATTTTTACATGTATTTAGTTGAAGATGAGCCTAAAACGTTTTCCGAGGCTATTTCATCTTCTGAATCAAAGTTTTGGAAAGAAGCTATTGTGATTTTATCAAGTACACTCGTTTTTAGCTTTTCCAAGCAAAACAAAGAATGCTGGATCTATTTACATTTCTACTCCTGTTTCCGAATCCTAAATAAGGTTTTGAAGAAGTCATTTAATCCTGCAAGGAACCCCGAGTATCCTTTAAGAACAGTACTTACACGACTCGACTTATTTCCTTATTCATTCTGCTTGACTTGCTCTTGCTGTCTTTGTTTGCTGGTGGTGATCCTGCCTTTGCTGAGAGCTTCGCTGATCCTGCCTTCGCTAAGACCTCTGCTGATCCTGTCTTCGCTGAAACCTCCACTGATCAAGTCTTGCTGAGACCTCCGTAGAGGTTGCCTCCGTTGAAGCTGCCTCTGCTGAGTCAATTTTTTTTTTCCAACAAAGAACAGGTGCAATTTGTGCCATTAAAATAATATTTACAGCCAAAACTAACCAAAATGAAAAATAAAATCAGCAAGAAGCACGCTGCTCTCCAGTAACGCTCCCCAAGACCTACCAACGTGTCCGTCACATCCGACGTGTCAACGCTCCCCCTACAACCTTTAAAGCCCCACCTGGCCCCTCCTCCATTTTCATAATCATACTGTCTCTCTCTCAAAATCCCTCTCCTTCCTCTCTCTAACTCTTTACTCTTCTTCTTCAACAGCTATTTTGAAATCTTTTAGCTGCGAAAATGGCCGATGCTGCTTGCTCTAGGAAGCTCATCGTTGAAGTCTGCAACGCCAAGAATCTGATGCCTAAAGATGGACAAGGCACTGCAAGCGCTTACGCCATCGTCGATTACGACGGCCAGCGCCACCGGACCAAAACTAAATTCAGGGATCTTAATCCTGAGTGGGACGAAAAGCTCGAGTTTCTTGTTCATGATAAAGATTCCATGCCCTTGGAGATCTTGGAGATCAATCTCTATAATGACAAGAAAACCGGAAAGAGGAGCACATTTCTCGGCAAAGTTAAGATCGCCGGAACTGGATTCGTTCCGGCCGGATCCGAGACTCTAATTTACTATTCATTAGAAAAGAGAAGCGTGTTTTCTCAGATTAAAGGTGAAATCGGGTTAAAAGTCTATTTTATTGACGAAACTCCACCTGCGCCGCCAGCTGATCAGAAATCGGAAGCAGCTCCTGCGGCAGCGGAGGAGAAGCTGCCGGAAGGCGAGGCGAAACCGCCGGAGGAAGGGAAGAAGGATGAAAAAGCCGAAGAGAAGAAAGAGGAGGCTAAAACAGAGTCCACAGCCGAAGCTAAAAAAGAAGAGGAGAAGCCAAATCCGGCCAAGGTGGACGGCGATTCGAAAAAACCAGAAGAATCACCTCCTTCAGCGCAGCCAGCAGCGGCGGAGATCGAGAATCCGCCGCTGGCTCACAGTCAAAAGACCTCAACAGAGAACAAGAGTGCTCCGGCGGAAACCGGGAAAAGCTCGGATTCAACCGTCAGCGACATCGAGCTCAAATCCCTAGCTAGCGATCGCAGCCGCAGCGCTTACGATCTAGTCGATCGGATGCCGTTTTTGTACGTTCGCGTTGTAAAAGCAAAAAGAACAAACTCCGATTCGATTACTCCACTGTATGCGAAGCTTGTGATCGGAACTCACAGTATCAAGACGAAGTGCCAGAGCGAGAAAGATTGGGATCAGGTTTTTGCTTTTGACAAGGAGGGATTGAATTCAGCCAATTTGGAGGTTTCTGTTTGGGGTGAGGAGGTGAAAGAGAATGAAGAGAAAACCGAGAGTTGTCTTGGAACGGTGTCGTTTGATTTGCAGGAGGTGCCAAAGAGAGTTCCGCCGGACAGTCATCTGGCTCCTCAATGGTACAGTTTGGAATCGGAGAAGTCGCCGGGAAATGACGTCATGCTGTCGGTTTGGCTCGGTACTCAGTCGGATGAGGCGTTTCAGGAGGCCTGGCAGTCGGATTCTGGTGGGTTGATACCGGAAACCCGATCCAAGGTTTATCTGTCGCCGAAGCTTTGGTATTTGAGGTTAACGGTTATCCAAACCCAGGATTTACAGCTAGCTTCGGTTCCCGAACCTAAGGTTCGGAGTCATGACCTGTATGTTAAAGCCCAATTAGGCGCACAGATATTCAAAACGGGCAGGACTTCTGTGGGCTCATCACCGTCCAGCTCGGCTAACCCCACGTGGAATGAGGATTTGGTTTTTGTGGCAGCGGAGCCATTTGAGCCAATTTTACTGGTTACTGTAGAAGACGTGACAACCGGGCAGCCAGTGGGCCGATCAAAAATTCAAACCGCAACCATAGAACGCCGCACAGATGACCGTACAGAGGCCAAATCACGGTGGTTCAATTTGGTAGGCGATGAAAACAGACCCTACAGAGGCCGAATACACGTGAAAGTATGTCTTGAAGGCGGCTATCATGTACTAGACGAGGCAACCCATGTAACCAGTGATGTTCGAGCTCCAGCTAAACAACTAGCCAAGCCTCCAATTGGGTTACTTGAGGTTGGTATCCGAGGGGCCACTAATCTGCTTCCGGTAAAACCCAAGGATGGGACCCGTGGCACGACTGATGCTTATGTGGTGGCTAAATACGGGCCTAAGTGGGTTCGAACCCGAACCATCCTCGACCGGTTTAATCCAAGGTGGAACGAGCAATACACGTGGGATGTATACGACCCGTGCACCGTGCTAACCATTGGTGTGTTCGACAATGGGAGATATAACCAAGGAAAAGATATTCGGGTTGGAAAGATTCGAATAAGGTTATCCACGCTCGATACGAATCGGGTGTATCTAAATTCATATTCCCTAACCGTGTTGCTACCCAGTGGAGCCAAGAAAATGGGAGAAATAGAGATAGCGGTTCGGTTTTCGTGTTCCTCGTGGCTCAGTTTAATCCAAGCATACTCGGCTCCAATGCTTCCTAGAATGCACTACGTGCGCCCGTTGAGCCCAGCCCAGCAAGACATACTACGCCACACAGCAATGCGAATTGTGACGGCTCGGCTAGCTCGGTCCGAACCAGCATTGGGTCAAGAAGTGGTTCAGATCATGATAGATAGTGACACGCATATGTGGAGCATGAGGAGAAGCAAGGCCAACTGGTTCAGGGTGGTGAGCTGCCTCACACGCGCCGCTGCTTTGGCGCGTTGGATGGACGGGATCCGTACATGGGCCCACCCGCCAACAAGTGTGCTAGTCCACGTGTTGCTTGTGGCTATTGTGTTGTGTCCGCATCTGCTGCTCCCCACCGTATTTATGTACGCCTTCTTGATCCTAGCGCTGAGATTTCGATATCGCCGCAGGGTCCCACAAAACATGGACTTAAGGCTATCCTACGTGGACGCGGTGGGGCCGGACGAGCTGGACGAGGAGTTTGATGGATTTCCAACCACACGATCTCCTGACGTAGTTCGGATCAGATACGATAGGCTCCGGGCTTTGTCGGGTCGGGCACAGACGCTGTTGGGTGATTTGGCGGCTCAAGGGGAGCGATTGGAGGCACTGTTTAACTGGAGGGACCCAAGAGCAACGGGAATTTTTGTGGTGGTTTGCTTGTTAGCTTCGTTGGTGTTTTATGCGGTGCCGTTTAGGGTGATAGTGCTTGGTTTGGGTTTCTATTATTTCCGCCATCCGAGGTTCCGCAACGACATGCCGTCGGTTCCATTGAACTTTTTCCGGCGACTGCCGTCGCTGTCGGATCAGATTCTATAGGCTCAGATCGTGCACTTTCTTAGTAAAGTAATTGGGGAACTTTTTGTATATTTTTATTTATTTACCGTCCTTTTGTATAACAAATCTGTTTTAGTTATACGATATTTTTGTTACTATTAATTGCTGGATCGCTTAATGCTGAAGTTTACTTGCATTAGAGCTTGAAAGATAAGGAGAATACCGAAAGTATATGTTGCTAGGAAAGTGGGGAAAGTGACCGTTATATATTTGATTATTGGACGGTGTGTGCAATAATTTAAATAAAAAAGGGCAAGTGACCGTTACATAAACAACACACCAAATTGGACCTACTAGCATTGGAAGAATGTTTAAGGGAAATTGACACTAATATTAACTATTCACAAAATATTTACACTAATTAGCACTCAGCCAACTTATTTACATTAATGACATGTTTAATTTTATATTTACAGAAATAACAACTTATAAATATCTAATTTAGGAGTTTCTCAGCTCATTTTTTCAACTGCTCTTTTCTTCCCATTTATGTGATCGCTTTCTTCTCTCTACAGATTTCTCTCGTCCTCCGATTTGTCATTCAATCTTTCTTTTTCTGTTCTGATTCGTTTATTTGAGGTTTGTTTCTTCTTCAATTCGTGTTTTGTATTTTGTGATCTTTGATTTTGATCTATTTTCCATCTGTTTATTTTTTGTAAAGACTGTTTCTTTGTCTTCGAGATTCCATTCTATGTTCACTTTTAGTTCCGATTTGCTTGTCTGATGTTTGTTTGTTCTTCAATTCGTGTGTTTTAGCTCTTAATTTATCTGTTTATTATCTGTGTTGATCGTTTTCTTCTGTCTTCGAGATTTCATTCAATGTTCATTTTTAGTTCCGATTTGCTTCTTTCTTGTTGAATTCGTGTTAGTTATCTTTTTGATTTTGAGGTTTTTGTTTTAATTTTGAGCTGTTGTTCTATGATCTTGTTCGATTATGGTTACTCTTCTATTTTCAGTTTTTTTTCCTGTTGTTCCTTTTTGCTTCTGATATACTTTATTATATACAATGCAGAATCGTTTTTTTATTCTGTCGTTATGGATGTGGTTCCAGCTCTTGTTCACTTTAATGACCATTGGACTGATGATCTGAGATTTTGTTGATTTTGCTGTGATTGTTTGTAGATTCTGATAAACAAGATTTGAAGATTCAATATCAAGTTGGCATGCAACCGTGTTGTGGACATTAACCATGACATGTCTTTGCATTTTTTCCTTCGATTGTGATCTGATAGTGTTGCAATATAAGATTATGCTCTTTGTGTCACTACATTTGACATTGCTTCATCATTTGTTGAAGGTAATCACTTCTTATACCTTGTTATTATTTCGATTTTGTTAGCTTTTCTTTGTTATGGATGCTGATTTTGTTTATTTTATGTTGTAACATGTACTTGTTTTGTTAGTATGGAATATTATGTATTAGGATTGTGTAGGAGTTGTTCTGCATATGTGTTTGTATTGTGTTGGAGTTATGGTAATTTATGTTTTTGATTTGTGTTTACTATAAATGCATCTGTATTGTATGTTTATATTCTTTTTGAATTAGTTGGTTCTTTTGTGTTATATATGTAAATGATATGTATATTATTTGTAACTGAGTTGCAGTATAATAATAGGTTTTCATTATTTATTCATATTGTACGTGTATAGTGTATGTATTGTATTTTTTATTTTTCTGTACTTGTTTAGTTTAAGGATTACAAGAAGATGGCAATTTTCTTGGTAGGGACAATTTTCTCCCTCCTAATGTCAAGCCAAAAGCTTGGAGGCCTAGGAAACGGAGGATTCAGTCTGTTTTAGAGAATGTGGGAAGTAAGTCTATTCGTTGTGGTGTTTGACGAGGTCCTAATACATACTTAGCCTCCTAAACTTGGCATGATTTGAAAACTGCCTTCCTAAACTCTCGTTTTGTCCCGTTAACCCCCTGAACTTAAAAAAAGGACACGTCAACCCTTTAAACTTGGCAAAAATGCACTCAACAGCCCCCTCATGCTGACGTGGCAACAATTTTGCGTTGAAAAGTCAATGCACCCACACGCTACCACGTCAGTATGAGGGGGCTGTTGGGTACATTTTTACCAAGTTTAGGGGGTTGGTGGGACAAAACGATAGTTTAAGGGAACAATTTTCAAATCATGCCAAGTTTAGGAGGTTAAGTATGTATTAGGCCTTTAAATTATGATCTCCTCTGCTATTCTACAATTCTAATTGATATATTTTTTTGTTTTGAATCTTTGATTTACAGAGATAAGTACTCTGTCATTTTTTTCAATTTTTTTTCTAATGATGGACGATACTTGATTGTCATTACAATTTTTGTTTTTGAGTATGAAGATGTCAGAGATAATATACATAGGGTTTACATAAAATTTACATATACTTTACACTTCTTTGTTCAGCATGATGTAGTTCCTTTTTTTACATTTGTAAACGTTTGAATTTCATTGTATTTGTTGTTAAAGTATTTTATGATATACAAATCTTAGTCAGATACACAACTTTTTGTTTTTGTTTCTAAAACATTCAATTTCTTTTATTTTTCAGTTATGGCAGAGTTATGTCATAGTAACATGACTAAAACACCGAATTTTCAATTATTACTTCCTTTTAATAGCCATTATCTAGTGCACAACCTATTTTCAGTAAGAATTTGAGCCTATATTATTTAGAAGCACTCATCTTGCTTTTAATTGTTCCTGAGTGGGCTAGTTTATGTATGTTTGGCTAGAACTTGTTTTGGGAGATACATGTATTACATGTTAATATGTGTTAGTTTTATTGAGATAACTGATTGTTTGTGTTAGGTCCCAAACTGGTTGAGAAATTGGTCAGAGGGGGGTGAATGAGTTTTTTTTGCGGAAACGTGGTTTACTTTAAAACTTTACTCAAGAATTTGGAATCTGAACTGGATCCGGATCAAGTGAAATTATGAGCTTTTAACTAAAGTTTTAACACAATCAATTTTTATCCTGGTTCGGCCAAGCCTACTCCAGTCCCCAGAACTCTTGCTGGGATTTAATTCACTATTCAATTCCTTTCAAGGGCAGGAATTAAGCCTTTTACAATTTGTCTCCGAAGAAATCCTTCTTCCGGATGTAGGATATACCACTAAGC
>CAOJBJ011027812.1:0-12694 GCA_948291685.1 Euphorbia celastroides | reverse complement strand
GAATTATCGGTTTGACTTGGCTTATCTTATCTCTAACAGATTTCAATAACAACCTGGTTTAGATTTATCTGTTAGATTTGTTTTTCAAATCAGATTGCAGGTCAAAATGGATTGAGGATTGAATCAAAATCGGAATGGATTTTATCGGATTGATTAAATCAAACCAGATCGAATCGAGAAGAATCTCTCAACCATTCAACGTTCTAATCAACGTTCAAAAGATCTTAGAGATTTCCATGTAACTGCTTGCAACGTTCGAATGAAGATTCAGATGCTATAAAAGGAGTTGAAGTTGCAGCAGTTCAATATAACACTTGAATCACTTCATCTGAGTTCACAGAGCAAGTTCAAAGCCTTAAGCAAGTGATTCACCATCAATGCGCAAGACTTTCTAATTCAAGCTACAGCAATTGTCATCTCTTTTGTTGCTTTATATTCATACTTATTGAGAGTTGATAGTTGCCTAGAGTTAGTATATTTGACACCTGTGTGAGGAAAGGGTAGCTTGACTTTATTTATATTAAATTGGATTGTGACTAGTATAGTAGCAAGGGGCTACGGGTAAGAAGAGAAGGATTACATCTTCTAGGTTGTACTAGGACCCTAAAGGAAGAATATAAATAAAGAGAGCTAGGTCTCAAGGGTTTTATACACCCTTGTGCGGAGAGTAGGTCAATTAGTGACCGAACTTCGTAACATATCGATGTGTTCTTTATTGCTTTACTGCTTTACTTTTATATTTACTTGTGTTTCAGTTTCAAGGACTTGACAGTCTGTTTCAAGGTCTTGAAACATCATACAGTGCTTCGCAAGCAGTTTTCATTTTTAACGATTGTTTGGCATACTCTATTCACTCCCTCTAGAGTATTGTATTTTCTATCTCTTGCACTTTCAAGTCTTTTGAATAGTTAGTTACTTCAAGAGAGTATGGCTTATTACTGTGAAATGATGAATTGACATCAACCTTAATTGCTTTGTTCAATGTCTCTGCATATTTGGTAGTGATATGGGAACTATTACAATCATCGAACCGTTCTCTCGAGTATATAATTATACATAATTACGACTCCACACTTCCGAAAATTTTATTGGAGTGTTAGTTTTATAATTAATGTTACATTTGAAATCGTACTACAGAGATATAATTCTATGTAATGTTGCAAATAACTATTAATGTTCTCTTATACTATTTTCAGATTTCAATGCATATAACTTAGTGTCTGTTATATGTAATGTCCCAAATAACAATTAATGATCGTCTTGTTTTGAATGTTAGTAAAATTACTATGCATTAAAGTCTTTGAATCTCATATATTACTTACGAACATTAAGAATTATGCCACAAAAATTACATTTTTAAAAGAATAAGATTTTCGCAGAAATCGCGGTTCGATTTTTTATCGTCCATTTAAATTACTAGATGTATCGCTTGACTAAAGATTAATTGGTAATAAAGACTAATTTTAATTATTAAACATTTTCAAACGGAATACAAAACAAATAACGCTATAAATAACTAAAAGTAACAGAACTTTGGTATAAAAGGTGAAGAATAGATTTGTCATTATAACGATGTGATATATATTTTTCCGTTGGTTTCATTAACATTTGTAAAATGATTAAGGAAAAAGAACGGAAGTATGATTTATATTTGGTATTTTTTGGTTTCGCCAACACTTGACACATATGTAACACGAATTGATTATTCTATGGCCGAATCTGAATGTTAATTCATCCTATTTATATTAAAAAAAGTTCTATATTTTAATAGCAGAATCTCGTGGTTTTTGAGATCAAATATTTTTTCGAAATCAATAATGACTATTATGTCAACCTCTCGTAGTTTATTAGGAAATGGCTAACCAATATATATCCATTCAATTGACTTATTATTGGTTTATATTTCTCAACCTTATAAAAAAATTAAGGTAAATTAAAAAAATTATACGTGACATAATCCACCTAATATAGATTCCTTAGGTGTATCTTGATGCAAGATTGGGAAGAAAGACATGGCCCCTAGACATGCTAATTAATGCAACCATATTAATTTGCTTCTTAATTTATGAAACCATGTCTCACATGGACCTACTCTAGGTATAACTTTATACATCAATTATGGGTCATACTAACTCTTCAATTAATTAAATTAAATAATAAATTAATTAATGGACTATATAATATTAATTGATCATACGTTTATGGGTCTTGTTATCCTTGACCTCATCAGGCAACACAAACCTGGCCGTCTATTGCTATTTTATTACTTAACAACAAGTAAATGGTTCTTCGAATATTTATTTTCGTCAAGAATGAAGGGTAATTCTTAAAACAAAAGCTAAGCATATCAACTACGTGGGCACATTTAATTTTATAAATTAATTTTTAATACTTAAAGTTTCAAAAAGATGCAAATTTAAAAAAAAGGTTGGAAGGTTAACAACTAGAAATATATTATAACCTCAAATATATTGGAAATCTCGCATGATGAATGCTATGATGACTTTGTTTTTTTCAAAGTTAACCTTACTCTGTCTTTCATCACCGTTAGATTAGTATGATAAAATTCAATCATATAGTGATGATGACAAAGGAAGGAAGAAACAAAATCACCATAGAATATGTCTAAATATTTTGTAAAAATAGTATACATAAAAAAGTATAAGTTGGACTTTAACATACTAATTTTAACATCTCAAATCCCGTCTACCTAAATTTTAAAAGTTACTCTTGTTTTTTGAACTTTTCGAAAGTGTAAACACACAACCACCTGATATTGAATAGATACAACCTGTCAAGATTTTAAAAAGTTATCAGGATGTGCAACCGCCTAGGACTCATAGTTGAAAAGGGATTCGAAAAGACGTTTTATGAATTCAAATTTTAGTGTATTACTATTATCTAATAAATGTAACTTAAACATTAATGCGTAGAATTTAAATCCAAAAAATAATAAAATCTTAATTTTTTTTATCATATTTTGTAATTGATAGCAAACGTTTTCTTATTTTTGTTATATTTTGCCTAGGACCTCCAAAATGTCTGGATTGAACCTAATTATATTGAGGTTCTCTTGAGTCAATATAACCAGACCAATAAATTCGATTCACGTCTTATTTTCTTGTATAAAGATTGAAAAAATAGTTTACGAGCCAAATCAAGATTATAGAGACTATATAATTGTTTTATTTAATTTCACAGCTTCATCTCTTTTTAAGTGAACTAATAAGTTTCACATGATGGGGAGTTCAAATTCATTAATTTTAAAGAAAATAGTCAAAGTTGACAAGAGTTTTTAAGACTCTCAATTTATTCTAGAATTGGCTTTCTGATAGGTCCCAATCGAAGCTATACAATAAAGTCGAAGAATTTTATTTGAGTGAGAACAAATCACAGATATTCTCTTTAGTAAAAATGAACCATAATTTGTTTGAGACTTCATTCACTACATTGCATTATCTATTAGAGTATTTAAATGCTAATTTTCCTCTAATCTTATAAAATTGAATAAAGTCTTGGCCTGTTGGTTAAGAAGAAAGATGTGGACTCTAGAGTTTTTTTGAATAGTTAATAAATCTTTGAAGAGGCTGGGTTTCGAACCCAAAACCTCTCACCAACACATTGGAAGGTGGACTCTAGAGTTTGCAAGTTTAAAGCACATTCGGAGTTGATTGAAAAAAAAAATTTGTAAATAAATGAGAATTTTTTTTGAAAAAGTATTTAAATAGTTAGTAATCTTAACTACTTCCTGCTTGTAAACCAAAACTACACTATCAATCACTAGTTAATAAGTAACCGAGAGCATGTACCACTAAATAGTAATAATTAACGAAATATCTTAAATATATGAGTATATTCCCTCCTCTCAGGAACCCTGTCCTCATGGTTCAATCAACCTCTATCAATTATTTTCCTATGCAAAACATGATTAAGAACAGTAAAAGGTGCTTTTGAGCACTCAGATTCAATTATTTTCCTATTCAAAACATGATTAAGAACACTAAAAGGCTTTGAATGTTCTTCTTCAAAGCCTTCGATAGCTATATGACAAGTTCCTTACTAGAGAACAACTTTAATTCTTTGGAAGTGGCCGATGGAGATATAATTGAGAAACATAATTTTTTTAGGGCCAGTTTGACATTGCTGTTAGAGGAGTGCTGTGAGAAAATTACGATAAAAAAATGTTGTTAGAGAAAATGCTGTTTAGAAAAGTTGATAGTATTTGGTAAACAATTTTTTGCGATTACAAAATTGTAAAAAATATTAATAATAAATATAATAATTACAAAAGGATGCCAAGTTTGTGAAGAGTAACTGCTTTCCCAATAATCATCAGAATGATTATTATTCCAAAAACAGAAAATCTATTGCCCGTGCCCCCTAATAAGAAGATCTGATTATTTTAAAAACTGGTAACTTTTATTTGCAAAACACTTTCAATGACCATAATCTGCTTTCCGCTAAAGTATAATCAGCTGTCCCCTTGAGACAACAATGTCAAACGCAACCTTACTCTCAAATTAAATCTTCAAGATCAAATTATCTATATCTTTCAAAAACTACATAGAGTTTTACAAGACTCTTGCTCGCATATTATTTCAATGCTTTTATCAACCATTTTATATCCTTAATTTGTTAAAAGGGGATTGTTAGCCATGGCACAAAGTGAAAGGAACAAAACTCTGATAGCAGTAATATGCCTCAATTGAAGTGAGGATAAAGAATTCTCTCCCGATGAGAATGAAACACAATTAGTACTTTAAGACTTGATTCACCGCATTTGCATTACCAATTGAAATGTTTTGATTCAAAAAAAAAACTATCATTACTTCCCACCGCAAAATCAACATTAGCTATATATCTAAAGGCCAAATACATACAGACCCCCCTGAACTAATAAAACTTTTATAGTTTAGTACTTTATTGATCACCTATAGTAAGTATTATAATATTCATAAAACTTTTATCTTAGTTTGTTATTGTATTTCTTATATACGATATACTATATATGTGTAAACATGTATATGCATATCGAGATTTTTCCCATTAAACCTTGGCCCCCCCTCACTTGGGGTTCTGGGTCCCACCCTGCCCTCCACTTATAACCATAAGATGTTTACGTTCCAGCGTCCTCTCAGCAATTTCTTCCTTTTCTTTTTTTTTTTTATTTTTTACTTTATTTTACATGTTTCTGGCAATCCGTTAATTTTTTGGATATGTCGCTATAAAGTTTTCTATTTGTCTAGTGTTTTATCTTCGAAACTACATTCACAATGATATACCTTTTAACGAGTTAACATTTTCATCATTTTATACCAACATCATACCAGTTCTAAAAAATATCCAAACCAAACGTAAGCATCTTTTTATAAAAGACATTATACAAAAACCAATTTATACCATCAATATAGCGGTAATACACTATGTGGGGAGAAAAACACACTTAATTAAGTAAGCACTATACTATATGTGAAGATTTACATCCATAAACATACATTTTATGAATAAATTCAAACAAAAATTAATTCCCATGAACTTAAGTAAGCATGAACATGTATTTTATGAAGAAAATCAAACAAAAATAGGTTTATAACATCAATATATCAACATTTTTTTTGAAATAAATCAATCAAGAATTACTTC
Source organism: Euphorbia celastroides (assembly GCA_948291685.1). Classification (NCBI taxonomy): domain Eukaryota; kingdom Viridiplantae; phylum Streptophyta; class Magnoliopsida; order Malpighiales; family Euphorbiaceae; genus Euphorbia; species Euphorbia celastroides. Next base: position 7,051 of record CAOJBJ011027812.1, on the reverse strand, counting down.
ATACCAAATTTATACTAGATTCATGCCATATTCATACTAAGTCTAAATTTGTATTATAGCAGGTTTAGAAAAAACTCGAACAAAGTGGATGATCATGAATGACGTTTCAAAAATAAAAATAATGAACGAAAAGTCTAAAGAAGTATGTCGAAATATATGCGAAAAAAAGATAATAAAAAAAGCAAGTCATGGTAGAGTAGCATATATATGTTATGAACTAAAGTTTTGTGTGAAATTGAATATATGAATTGATAAGTTTAAGTTTTTTACCCTAATTATAAAATTTTAGGCCCTAATTTATTAAAACACATTTGGTGTTTCATTCCTATGACATGTATTGTACAATTTTATAACATGTTGTCATATGATTACATGATAAGTGTTATCAGACTTTTAACAATGTCCTAAGATAAGCAAATAGAATACAATAATAAAGAAGAAATGCATTCATGAGTAAAACTCCAAAAAAAATTAGGCAGCTCCATAATCATTTATCTACTAAAATTACAAATAAATACAAATATTCAATGAATGCAATTGAAAAATTTAAAATGAGATGCAATTTTAAAGGGAGAATATCCTACCGAGGAGAAAATGAAAAGTGGTTTGAAATTCAATTTCACAAATTAGCGTATTTCGTATTGATTGAAAAGTCAGTTTGAGGCTATGGATTAAATTGGCTTTATGAACTTAGGTTATTTGGTTAAGAGTATGTTTGGGATTGCTTTTAGAAACTGTTCTTCCTTAAAACTATTTATTCTATATAAGTAATAGATTTCAATTCTGAAAAAGCAGCTTTGACAGTTTTCAACTTATTATTATAAAATAGTATTATCAAAAGTCAAAGTTGTAAAACCAAACTTTCAAGAGCAACATCTAAAACAATAATCCCAAACAAACCTAAAATACCCAAAAATTAAATGGACATTACATACTCCTATGGCAACATTTCACAAAAATAATGGCCCAATCTGAAGCTATGGACACCATTGCAAGCCCATTATAAAAAAATAGACTAGAAAAAGCCTGCGTGTATTTATTGGTTTTTGAGCTCTTCACTTTGATCCGACTTTGTCAAGTTTGTTTTTTTAATATCTCATCTTTTAAAATAGATATTTTTACATTATTAATATATTTGAGTTTTTATTTTATTGTTTTGTTCCTCTTCAAGAAACCTTATATATTCTAAGCATTTCCAATAACTCGTTTATTCCACTAATTATTTTAACATATAAAAAGTAATAGACATTAAATTTAAAAATTAATAGCTTGTCTAGTTCATCTTCCATATCCTATGAGTCATTATTAACTGTACACAATTTCTATTTGATTGTATAGATATAGACAACAAAATAAACAATATCTATATTAATTAGAGATTTACCAGCAAATAGACTATTTAGGACTAATAACCTTTTTAGGTCCCGTGTTATACACAGTTTATCCTTTTGATCCCTCTACTATACACATTGTCCATTTAGTCCTCGTGCTATCAATCTCATTACCTAGTTGGTCCCTCTGCTATACACAATGCCTATTTAGTCCCCGTGGTATCAATCTTATTACCTAATTGATCTTTAGATCGGTAACTCATGTGTCATGTAAGGTCTATTTGGTAAAAATTGATTACGTGATACCACAATTTATAATTAAAAAATTCAAAGAACTAAATTATAAGATTAAAATCACATCATTTCTTCGTTTAATCATCACTAAAATGTGTTTTTTGAATTTTTAAAATGCAATTTTTGCATTTCGTCAACTATTTACAATGGATTTTCATCATGTTCTTATTATGTTCGACGTATAAATATAAAAACGACTGAAAATAATGAGTTATGCTAATTGTTATGTTCTTTATTTATATATAAATTGGACATTTAGGAAGAGATTAAAATTGTTTATTGTTTTTAGTCACTTAAGTGTAAAGTAGATGGACCAATTAGGTAATGAAATTGATAGAACGATGACTAAATAGGTAATGTGTATAGCAAAGGGACCGATTAGACAGTGAGATTGATAGCACGAAGACTAAATAGACATTGTGTATAGCAGAGGGGTAAAAAAAATAAACCATTTATAGCATAAGACCCAAAAAAGTGGTTAGGCCAGACTATTTATAATTGTTATCTTATGAATACACATTCTCCATTTTTATGATCATTACCACATCATCAAAGTGAATTTCTATTTCACTTACCACATAGATTTAGAATATATAAGCTATTAGAGATGCTCTAATTTGCTACTTTATAGTGTGCATTTTCTTTGATTTTTTTTTTGTCGAATGCTCACTTAGGTACCTAAACTATACCAGAAAATCCTTTTGGGTACCCAAACTTTTGAAGTGTCCTCACAGGTACCTAAACTTTCAAAAAATGCACCTTGTGTGTTTTACCTCACAATATTGTGTCCTCACAGGTACCCAAACTTTTGAAGTGTCATCACAGGTACCTCTGTGTCACTTAAAACACTCTCACCCCACTGTGTGTTTTACCCGCGCCATATGTGTTAAATTGAAAAGTCAACCCAATTATACTCTTACACGTGACATTTTATATTACAATCCATTAAAAATTCTAAAATACCAAAATTGGATCCTCTAAACCAACAAAACGCCTTTCTTCTCCTTCGACGAATCATGAGCCAACACCAGAGAATGCCCCGTCGCCGGCGCCGGCATCGAAGGAGGAGCAGAGACCTCCTCCGCCTTCTTGCTCTGACCTGGCAACTTCTCCTTTAGTCCTTTCTTCTCCTTCGTTTTATTTTTCTTCTCCTCTCCTTCACTCCCTCATCGCTCGACTGAATCCACAAACAAAACCACCGTAAGAATCGCCGATCATCGAAAAACAGAAAATTCATAGCAGATCGAGAACAAAAGAGAGATTAAACATCAAATTGAACTTACAGAGCTTGAATTGCTATTAGATCGGTGAAGTTTCCCTAGCAATCTGTGCTTCTTCTCCTCCTATGTGTGCTCAGGCTCCGAGATCTGAACCTTCTCTCCAAACTCCAAAGTGATCTTGATTTCCTAATTTTCATACGATAATGGATCTGTGAAATAAAAATCGGTAAGATTAAACTCACCGGAAAACTAGAGATAATCGACGCCGGCAATTGCAAAGAGATAAGTGGACTAGCTAAGCGGCCATTGAATCATCGACCATTACGAGCGGCGACTTTGGAGATTCCAATTGTTGCGTTTGCGGGTTGAGTTTTGGAGCGACGCAGCCGTTGACCGCCGCCGGCGAAGAAGAAGAAAAAAAGGGCTTTGAGAATTGGGGAGGCTCTTCGGTGGATGGGTTTTCAATTTTTTTTATAGAAGATGGGTTTTTAATTTTATTTCAATTAGGTTTAGTCAACAATCCCTTTCAAATTCAACTAATGCCACGTAGGACGCCATATAGGATAGAGGTACTTATAAGGTACACTTTTTGAAAATATAAGTACTTATCTGTGAGGACACTTCAAAAATTTGGATACCCAATATGATTTTCTGGTATACTTTAGGTACTTAAGTGAACATTCGGCCATTTTTTTCATTATTTCTATAACATATGATATTTTGGATATGTCATTTTAGAATTTTTAAGTTATTTTTATTTTTATTTTCTAAATTAAATACAAGATAATACTTTTTATCAATTTTTTCTTTGATTATCAGTGAGTCTAAATAACTTCTCTAGCTATTCTGTAGAAATAAAAGTTAACAAATTTTTTGCTTTGTATAAAAGTGCTATAACATCTTTTAAAACTATAGTAATTAATAGATTCAGTCTTAGAATTATATACATAAATGGAGTAAAATATGGTAGTTAACAAAATTGAGCTTTAGAACTTCTTTAAGAATATAACGAGGCCTAATACATCGGGACCCCCTTGAGGTTGTCCTAATTTACTCCTCGCCCCCCTGAACTTTGAAGTGTGCCTCTCGTCCCCTCAATTTATCTAAACGAACCCCTCGCCCCCCTTAACTTGTAAAAAACGTACCTCTCACCCCCCTCAAGAGAACTTGACCAATCTCACCTGGGAGCGTGCAACACACGCGCGTCACGTCAGCTCGGTTTGAAAAGTCAAACCACTAAACTCTTGACACGTGGCATTCTATTTAAAAAAATTAAAAAACAAATGAAAACCCAAAAAATTCCCTTCCGATTCATCCTCCGCCATGCTCAAATTCATCTTCCCCACTTTTTCCCCAATATTTACAGAAACCTAAAGTTTGCAGAAGCAAAACAGAGAAAAGTTTTATTCAATGGAAAATCTTACACGACTCTGCAATTGTGCAGGTATTTATACAGGTGTGAATTAGCGGGAAAACAGAAAGAAAGCTAACTGAATAGCTAACAGAATCAGTTATGCCAGCTATCAAGAGAGAAGCAAACAAATGGCTTGCTCTAATTTGATGCTGACGTGGACTAGGTCACGAAAATATCTTCTCCAGTCTTGACTCTGCCTTCAGCTCGCGATACTTCATCATCCCCCCCTCGAGTTGAAATTGGCCGTTTCAGGTAAAGATTCATCTTTTGCAGAAAAGGAATCATAAATTGATTGCTCTTGGGCTTTGTAAACAAATCCACAAGCTGTTGACTTGTCGATACATGCGTCACGGAAACAAACCCTTCTGACACCAAGTCGCGAACAAAGTGCAGGTCCAGTTCCACGTGCTTCATTCGTTCATGCATCACGGGATTTTAAGCAATTGTAATTGCGGATTGATTATCGCAATAGAAGGGAATTGGCAGAGGAACCTTAATCCCCATTTCTTGAAGCAGGTAAGTTACCCATTTCACCTCACAGCAGGTATTTGCTAAACTTCGATACTCAGCCTTAGAAGAAGAACGACTTACAGTGGTCTGCTTTTTTGTCTTCCAGGAAATTAGCGAACTTCCATGGAAGATGCAGTACCCTGTTAAAGTTTTTCTGGTTATCTTGTAACTTCCCCAGTCTGAATCACAATAACTGGTAAGTGCAAAATTGTTTGTAGCTGAGTAAAATAAGTTGAAGTCTCTTGTGCCACTAAGATACTTTAATACTCTGTGTGCTGCTTACATCTGTTGAACTGTTGGCTGCTGCATAAATTGACTGAGGTGTTGTGTAGCATATGATATGTCTGGTCTGCTGAAATTAAGATAGAGCAGTCTGTCTACCAATCTGCGAAATCTTTCTGGATCTTGCATTTGTTCCCCTGGCAAAGTTAAGTCAATGGATGAATCAATAGGACTAGATACTGCCTTGCAGTCCTGTAGCCCTGCATCACTTAGGAGATCATTAATGTACTTAGTTTGAGAGATATACAATCCCTCCTTGGTTTGTTGTACTTCAACTCTAAGAAAGTACTTAGCTAAGCCAAGATCCTTGATTGTAAACAAGGAATAGAGATAGGTTTTGACTCCTGCCACCATTTCTTCATTTTGCCCCATGATTAGAATGTCATCTACATAAAGCAATAAGGCTAGAAATCCCTCTGTAGAGTTCTTGATGAATAGGCAGTTATCATTTTTGGTTCTTACAAAACCAAATTGTTGTAGCCTAGAAGAAATCTCCCTATGCCAATATCTTCTTGCTTGCTTAAGTCCATATAAAGACTTAGTCAGCTTGCAAACTTGATCAGGCTGTGCCTTTGTATAACCATCAGGGGGCTTTAGATAGATCTCCTCATCAACAAAGCCATGTAAGTAAGCATTGTTGATATCTATTTGATGGATAGGCCAACTCTTAGCAGCCCCAATAGCCAAAAACAACCTCACTGTTGTTGTCTTTGCCACTAGACTGAAAGAGTATGTGTAGTCTAGCCCCAAACACTTTATTATATCCTCTAGCAACCAGTCTTGCCTTGTATCTATCAACTGTGCCATCAGGTAAAAATTTTATCTTGCACACCCATGTACTGCTTAAGGTCCTTTTACCAAGTGGCAAGTGACACAATTGACAGGTCTGGTTCTGCTTTAGAGCAGAGAGCTCTTGTTGCATTGCATCCACCCATTTTGGGTCTTTGGCAGCTTCACCATAATAGGTTCCCTGAGTTGTTGTATCTTGGTTAGGAAAGCAGAGTAATCCACCTGCATTGATGTATCATAATCAGATAACCAAGCAGGCTTTTTAGAGACTCTACTAGATTTCCTTGTTTCTGTAATGACTGCTGGAGGCAAAACAGTGGGATTAAAAACTCCATCAGCTGCCAAATCAGAGACACTCTGAACTGTGGATGATAAGAAAAAGAAATAGAGGGAAAATACACTTCCCTTGAGACTATTGTTCTCTACAAGGCCATATCATAGACCTTATATCCCTTCTGTCCAGGTGAGAAACCAAGAAAAACACTAGCATTTGCTCTAGGTGATAACTTGTCCTCCACTGGCAGAACTTTATGATAACATAAGGCTCCAAAGACTTGAAACCTTGAATACTCTGGCAATTTGTCATAAAAGATCTCATAGGGTGATTTCCAGTTTAAGATCCTTGTAGGTAGGACATTTATGATACTGGTTGCATATAAGACAGCTTCACCCCAGAATTTGGTTGGAAGTTTGGAGGTAAACATCAAGGCTCTTGTAATTTCCAAAAGATGCATGTGTTTGCGCTCCACAACTCCATTCTGCTGTGGAGTATAGCTGCAAGATCTCTGATGTAGAATACCTCTTAGGTGAAATAGTTTCTGGTAGTGTGCATTTATAAATTCTCCCTCATTGTCACTTCGAATGATCTGCACTCTAGCACCATACTGTGTATTCACCATATTAAGAAAATTTTCTAGAGCAAAACTGACTTCACTCTTTTGCCTGAGTAAATAAATCCAGGTCACTCTGCTATAATCATCAACTATTGTTAAGAAATATGTAGCCCCTGCAGTTGTGGCTTGTTTATATGGGCCCCACACATCAATATGAATCAATTGCAGTCTAGTTGTACTTGAAATAATACTTGTATTAAAAGATAAGCGACATTGTTTTGCCTGAGGGCATACAGAGCAGTCTAGTGAATTACATTGAACCTGGATAGAATCAATATGTTTGAGAGTGCTGAAAGAAGCATGTCCCAATTTTAGGTG
>CAOJBJ011027435.1:0-12225 GCA_948291685.1 Euphorbia celastroides | reverse complement strand
TGTTTGTAATGGCTTATAGATTAATTTAGGTTAAATGCATCGGGACCCCCTCTGAGATTGTCCCAATTTACCCCTCACCCCCCTGAACTTTCAAGTGTGTCTCTCGCCCCCTGAATTTGTTTAAACCGTAACTTTGAACCCCCTAGAGTTGATGTGTCGCTGACATGGCAAAATTATTAAAAGTGAAGAGAGTGGACTGATTGGTTAGGTAATTACATGAAAATTTAAGGTTAAAATTGAAAATAACCATGTCTTCTCAAATTTCTTCTTTACCAGTTTCGACCGATCAATTTTTCCGGTGACCATCAACTCGTCACCTTTAAAGTTAATTAACCAGCCGATCAATGCAAGCAAAATTCAATGATTATTAAAAGTGAAGAGAGTGGACTGGTTGGCTAGGTAATTACGTGAAAATTTCTTCTTTACCATTTTCGACCGATCAATTTTTCCGGTGACCATCAACTCGTCACCTTCAAAGTTAATTAACCAGCCGATCAACACAAGCAAAATTCAAAATTATTAAAAGTGAAGAGAGTGGAGTGGTTGACGATCGGGGATTAGTCTGGATATGGACATGGCTTAAAGATGACTCCGTTGAGACTCCAGTCGCCGTTTTGCCCATTTGGGTTAACCCACCCTTGTCGCTGCGACTCCGGCAAGATACCTAAGACCACAAACCCATAACCCCGAGATGCTTCGTCACCTGCGTTTTCAACCCCGGCAGAATCAGCGGTCACTCTTCCAAGTTCCAAATAGTCGAGGAGGAGAATAAGGAGTGGCTTGTGGGGTCACCTTAGCTAATTCGTCCATGGTCTCAGCAATTCCGGCGTTGGTGCCGGCGAAGGAGGATAAAGGGAAAGTGTAATTGCGGGGAGCTGGGGATGGCTAAGTGGAATTTTTTTTACAGCCACGTGTCTATATATCATTCGTTTGACTTTTTCAAAGTCCATCAGATAGAGCGCGTGTGGTGCACACTCTATTGTGCAACTGGTTTTGTTTCGTCAGAGGGGAAAAGGTTCGGTTTAAACAGGTTAGAGGTAGAGATGGCAATGGATATGGGATCTTGTCCAAATCCACTGGTCCAAATCCATTGAAAAGGATATGGACATGAAAAAGTTAAGTCAAACGGATTTGGATCGGATCCAAATCCATGAAAATGGATACAGTATCAATATTGGATTTTACCACATCCAAATCCATATCCGTCTGCTTAACCTTGATTCACTTCAACTCAAGCCTTAAATTTCTTAAATTCTCTCCGAACCATAATTGAATTTCTAACTGCGAACTGCTCAGATGGTTCCTCTCTAAGTTGTCTCCTTCATCATTCCATCCCCATATATCGCTCTTTCCAAAAAATAAGATATATGCCATTTCTTCCTTTGCGGCTCTGCCCTTCTGTTCCTCTTCCAGTTTCTCTTAATTCCACCCATTATTGTCTAATCAGGTTATGATCTTCTTTTTTCTGGGTGATTTCTGAGATCTTGATTGTTGGATTTGACGATTAACATATATGGAAAGCATCACAATAAATCTGTGTATTTTTTGTGAGGGTATTTAAGATGAGAACCATACATGAATAGTGGAGCTGCGACTAGGCTAATATAAGTTATTCAACACATTAACTGATGGCAATTAGAATATAAAAAATGCAGAATACTAGGGACTGAACAATTGAAAGTGCAAAGTATTCAAGTTTGAGGTTAGATGCTCATTCTTAAAATTCAGTCTTTATCCTCTTAGTTTGAACTAAAATTCGAATCGAAATCCTACAATTTAAAAAAGGTTGTTATCTCTTGTACTGGCTTTTGATTATCTCTATAATTTGACGTATGAATTGCACTGAGATCAGAGTGAAAATGAACCAAAACAGGATTGAGAATATTGAATATGTAGATACGGTAAAACACATTAGCCTCTGCTTCGATTATTTGCATAGTCATAGTAAAAAAGAACTCAACTCCTAATTGTTTTGACAGAAACTAGTTCCTCATAGCATAAGTTTGTGCATTAATTTGCATAAATTACTTATTTTGAAACAAAACAAATTAAAAGAACAGATGAACAAATACTGGAGAATTTAGCATTTTTGAAGCAGATGGTAATTGTAGTCATTTTGACTTAGATCCATTTTTTGTCTGGATCCAGATCCATATCCGTGAAATCTGTGGATATGGATCTGGATTTTTCCATTACAGATCCGGAGGATCTGGGCCGGATATGGATTTGAAATTATAAACGGATCTGGACTGGATTCATCTGGATCCTGTCCAGATCCGGCCCATTGTCAATCCTAGTTAGAGGGGTCATTTGTTGTGGTTTACACAAGTTCAGGGGGGCGAGAGGCACACTTAAAAGTTCAGGGAGCGAGGGGCAAATTGGGACAATCTCAGAGGAGTCCCAATGCATTAGGCCATTAATTTATAATTCGGTTATCGTAATTTTTGTAGCTTACTATAAGCAGCTTGTAAACACTTAAAATTTGACAAAATTAACACAAATATATCCTGGGTTAGTTTTATGCAAATAACTATCTTCCGTATTAATCATTTTAAGTCAATAAAAAATTTCTAGAACTCATAAACTTGTTCTAGCAAACACTTCAGATGCATACAAATTGCTTATAAGCGAATTACAAAAATGTAAAAAGCTGTTTATGAGTTTTTTTTATAAGGTAATGGCGTCCACATTCAGTTATTTTTGTTCGAGACTAAAACACTGTTTTCTTCAACTTTTAAACCTGAACTGAACTGAAATAAACTGAACTTAATGGACCTGAACTGAGCTGAACTTAATATGTTTACATTAGTTTTTCAATTAAAATTAATGGACGTGACCGGAACTGAACTCAACTGAAGTGAATGGACCTTAATTGAACTGTACTAAACTTAACTGAATTGAACTCAACTGAACTCAACTGAAGTGAATTGACCTAAACTGAACTGTATTTGACTTAACTGAACTGAACCAAATTGAAGGTGAAGAGAACATGACCTAAATCAAAACATCATCTCTTAACACCCCTCCCCCCAAAAAAGTATTGTTAATTTGAGTTTCTCTTCACTAACTCAAGATACATTATACATTGTACGCTATTGAATTTTTTATAAGTTCATATTTATATGCACATGTGATATGTCACTGTCCAAGTGGATTCGACAGAATCCTGGTACAAACTCAATATAAAAAAAGTGCTTTTGAAAAGAAAAAGAAAAAAATTAAAATATATTCCTATACAGATACATGATCATGTATAAATAGATCAATGTCACCTCAAATCTAATATTCCCATCTTCCTTTAAAAAACAATTATCAAAATGGCAACATCAAACAAACTCACCATGTTTTTGATTTTGTTGTTCTTCTTCTTCCATCTACATTTCATCTCTATTCAATCCCTAGCTAACCAAATTACCAACCCTAGAACATTAGTTCTTAGTCTCACCCATTCTTCAAAATCTCTCCCTCTACCAAAACCTCCAAAAACCTCACAAATCAAACCAACCCAACTCGGCCAAAACAACATGGTCGAGCCTATAAGAGAAGTAAGGGACGGATACTTGATCTCTCTCAACATAGGCACACCGCCACAAGTCATTCAAGTGTACATGGACACGGGGAGCGATCTCACGTGGGTCCCATGCGGGAACCTCTCGTTCGACTGTATAAACTGCGACGACTACAAGTACACTAAGTTACCATTGGCTTATTCGCCCTCTTCGTCTTCAACTTCCTATAGGGACTTGTGTTCGAGCCCTTATTGCACCGATATTCACAGCTCTGATAACCCTTTTGACCCGTGTACTATGTCCGGGTGTTCTTTGAGTAGTCTCATTAGGGGCGCTTGCCCTAGGCCTTGCCCTTCTTTTGCCTACACCTATGGGGCGGGAGGCGTTGTGGTTGGAACCCTAACTCGGGATTCGATTAGGGTTCATGAGATTGAGGGTTTTAGAGAGGTTTCTAAGTTTGTTTTTGGGTGTGTTGGGTCAACTTATCATGAGCCAATTGGGATTGTAGGGTTTGGAAGGGGAAAACTTTCATTTCCATCCCAATTAGGGCTTGTTAAAAAGGGTTTCTCTCATTGTTTTTTGGCTTTCAAATACTCTAATAACCCTAATTTCTCAAGCCCTTTGATCATAGGAGATGTTGCATTATTGTCTAAAAATGATAACTTTATGCAATTCACTCCAATGTTGAGTACCCCAATTTACCCTAACTACTACTACATAGGTCTCGATGCTATAACCATAATCGCTGATAATATCTCAACTATTAGTACCAGTCAAAATTTGAAGGAATTCGATTCATTCGGTAATGGAGGAATGCTAATCGATTCGGGCACAACCTACACTCATTTACCCCAACCGGTTTATTCTCAAGTTCTCTCGTCTCTTACATCAGCGATCAGTTACCCTAGGGCTTTAGATTTTGAAATGAAAAGCGGGTTTGATCTTTGTTATAAGGTTCCTTGTCCAAACAATGGTAATTTATCCTCAAATGATCGATTTCCACAGATTAGTTTTCGGTTCTTGAACAATGTGAGTGTTGTTTTGACACAAGAAAACAACTTTTATGCGATGGGAGCGCCGTCTAATGCGAGCGTGGTGAAGTGTTGGCTGTTTCAAAGCATGGAAGATGGAGATTTCGGGCAGGCTGGAGTTTTCGGGAGTTTTCAACAGCAGAATTTGAAGGTTGTTTATGATTTGGAGAATGAGAGAATTGGGTTTCAGCCTATGGATTGTGCTTCAGAGGCAACTACTTAACCATATTAGCTTTGATTTTATGTTAAATAATTACTCGATTGTAAGTTCGATTGTTCGAATTCTGGGTATCTTGTTAAGAACTTCTACTGGATATGACTAGAAATTTTAAGAACTGATTCGGGTTAAAAACGTTTCAAGTTCAACATGCATTAAATCGAATGTATTTGCCTATTTGTTTTGTTAAGCTTTGGGATTAATTTCTTAAGAAAATTAAGTTTCTTTATTATTTGATCATATTTGTAAGATTTTCTGTCTGGTAATACAAGTTCAAGTTGTGTTATATTGTCATTGAATATGTTTCTTGTTTCTTCATACAATAATTAAGTTGCATATTCATATAAACTCAATCTCACGAGTCGAAATTGATTTGAGAGAGGAAAAAAGTTTTTCATGTGCAGATCCGTAGACTGAGAAATTTGTAAGGACTTGAGTTCGAATGTGCTCCTTTTAAGTGATTCTTTGTTAATAATTATTATGCTTTAAAGTATTTTTCATGACAATTTAAAATTTTATCGTAACCACAATAAGATGAACCAGTATGACCCATCATTAGAGACCGGCTAACGCAAAGTTAAAACTCAATCAAAATTTAATATGTTAGGTACTTAAAAAATTATTACATGTATAGCTGTTCAAATTCGGCTCCTGGTAAGGATAATTATAATATAATGATATTTGAGCTATGAAAAAAAATAATGCTATTTGTTGAGTAACTTCATAACTCTAATTTTTTTCATAACTACGTAGTTACATCTTTCCGTTAGTCAATGGATCACTTGACGAGTTCGATAACAAGCAACTTGATTTAGCAATATTAATAAAAGAACATATTATGCTGATTAGTTTGTAAATTAATAATACACAAATATGATTTTTTTTTGCAGGGGTCCAAAATTCATCTGAACTATTTTAATGAACTCTATATCAAAAGGATCCAAAAACTGTATTTTACCAAACGGCAACCGTAACATAAATAGATGAATTGAAAAACCTCAAAAGGTTTTAAGAGTTTGGGTTCGAATTCTAGCTACTTCAAAATTTAAGTTATAGAGAAATAAACTATTTGAAACATTTCGTGTCAAAAGTTGTGAAGGGACTAAATTGGTTAAGCCCAATTATACATCTGGGCCATATAATGGCCTGTGGCCCATTGAGGCCCAATTATGATTTTTAAGTTTATTTAAAAAACACATTTATGATTATATTTTCATTAAACTTGGTAAATTAGCTTGACGACCAATGCTTACATATTAAAAATAATTTTCACTGGTGCTTAAAAATACTCAATTCGTGTATTTCTCAAGTATTATTGAGTAACGAAAGCATACAAACAAAATATCATTCTATGTAACAAATTTCGATATTTTAAAATTTATTTGTTTTATATACTAAGTTTAAAATTTTTATTTTTTGAGCTAAAGTAAAAAAATGAACTACCCATTCATCTGCATATGTTAATGAGTTGTTCAAAAAATAAATAAATTCCGCCACAAATAAAAATTAAACTTGTAAATAATTTTAAATTCAAAAAACGCTTACAACTTGGATTAAATTCTTCAAAATTTAAGAATAAAGTTTGAACAAGTCAATACGCCACTTGATTTTTGTCCTACAAGTCTCCATCAAAATAACATCTTTGTTGAGCTCATTAAATTTTTTTAATTATAATACAAACTGCGAAGACTTTTATAGCCTATGTCCTCCACAATAAATTAATACAACAAATAAATAAACCAATAACACCAAAAACATAAAACAATGTGACGTCATTGTCTGCGTCAGCCGGAAGCAGCTAAGAATGCTGATGACAACAAACTCGTCACTAAAACGACTTCACCACCGTCAACGAATCCGCCACCGCGTCACCACCGCAACGACCGCCGTACCGAATATTAAAAAAGATTCATTTTTTTATCATTTTTAATTCAATTTCCCCTTTACCCAACAGTAAGAAAACGTCTTTCTCTTTCACATTTCTCACGTGCCCTTCGTTTCAATTCGCCATTGCCCTAATCCCCTTTTCTCCCTTTCACATCACACAATTTGAACAAATTTCGCCCAATTGAGAAGCGTAGACTCCACCCTTTTGGGAGTTTTGGTTAGTGGGCTGGAATTTTTAGTAGATCTAATTGATTTAGGGTTTTTTCTGGTGTTTTTTGCTTGTTTGCGGTGGTAATTTGTGCTGTTTTGAGGTTGATTGAATATTTTTTGGGTCTTTTTAGTATGTTAACTTGGTGGTCTTGGAAATTCAAGCTGGAAATTCCCTTTTTCCCTGATGAATTGTTTGATTACAGCTGTTTGACTTTGAATCCTGGGTTTCAGTTCAATTTCATAGCAATTGAAAACCCCTAATCCGGGTTGTATTAGGGTATTGTGATTCTCTGCAAATTAGTTAGTTTTTGTGCCTCAGAATCTTCAGAATGAGGTAGTTTTGTGCTTGTTAATGGCGAATTTTTCCGAGCCATCATCATCACTAAGCTTTACTTCATCGCCCCACGCATCAAATGGCTCAATCAATCAAAACATGGCAAACTATGATTCCAGGCCTAATCTCGATGTGATTAGTTTAACCAAGCTTAGCTCCAACTTAGAGCAGCTTTTAATCGACACAAGCTGCGATTACAGCGATGCTGAGGTCGTTGTTGAGGGGATTTCGGTTGGGGTTCATAGGTGTATTTTAGCAGCCAGGAGTAGTTTCTTTAGGGACCTATTTAAGAAAGAAAAGGGGTCTGAACAAAAGGAAGGGAAGCCTAGGTATTGTATGAATGATCTGTTGCCTTGTGGAAATGTTGGATATGAAGCTTTCTTGGTGTTCTTGAGCTATTTGTATACCGGGAAACTTAAGCCCTCGCCTATGGAGGTTTCGACCTGTGTCGATGAAGTGTGTGCTCATGATGCTTGTAGACCTGCAATTGGTTTTGCTGTTGAGTTGCTGTATGCCTCTTCTGTGTTTCAAGTATCGGAGCTTGTGAATCTTTTTCAGGTCAGTTGAATGATTGTAAATTACTTCAATTTGTGTCCATATAGTCAATTAAGGCTCTGTTTTTTTCAACTGAACGTCTAGCGGTAGAACTGAACTGAATTAAAACTAATTGAATAAGTACTGAATTAAAATGAAACTTATTGAATAAGTACTGGACTGAACATAACTGAAACTTATTGATTAAGTACCAAACTGAAGTGAATGGAAAATAAGTTGAAAAGAAAAGAACCTGAGTTACATGCTCGTGTTAATGTAGCACTGGTGCCCTAATTTGTCGATATTTAGCCCCAAAATGATCATGACTGGAGTTTCTGTGGAGTTGTGCTAGTAGGTTTGACTTGGTGTTGACTTGCTAAGTTATGATTTTGGTGCTAAATTCCAATGAATTATGAATAAATGATTCAATTTAGCCATAATTATGAAAAACATGAAAGTTAAGTACTTGACTTGACCTAATTGTTTGCAGAGACGCCTTCTGAATTTTGTTGATAAGGCTAATGTCGAGGATGTAATCCCGATCCTTGTAGCTGCCTTTCATTGTCAAGCACATCAGCTCGCCTCTCAATGTACAGACCGGATTGCTCGGTCTCATCTCGATAACATCTCAATAGAAAAGGAACTTCCCTATGAAGTCTTTGAAAACATCAAATTGCTTCGAAAAAAGCCCATTTCTGACGACGAGGAAAATCCCGAGATTTTCGATCCTTTGTTTGAAAAGAGAATCAGGAGAATCCACAAGGCCTTGGATTCAGACGATGTTGAGCTCGTTAAACTACTCCTTACAGAATCCAATGTGACATTAGATGATGCAAATGCCCTTCACTATGCTGCAGCTTATTGTGACCCGAAAATTGTCTCTGAAATTCTCGCTTTACGGCTTGCTGATGTCAACAAGAGGAATTCACAAGGCTACACGGTTCTTCATGTTGCTGCTATGAGGAGAGAACCGAAAATCATTGTTTCTTTGCTAAGCAAAGGGGCTTCTGCTTTGGACATAACATCGGATGAGCGGAGTGCTGTGAGTATTTGTAGAAGGTTGACTAGACCGAAAGATTATCATGCTAGAACCGAGCAGGGACAAGAGGCTAATAAGAACCGGCTTTGCATTGATGTGTTGGAACGAGAAATGCGAAGGAATCCAATGGTGGGAGATTCTTCTGTGACTAATCATATGCCGTCTGATGATCTGCATATGAAGCTTCTCTACTTTGAGAACCGAGGTATTGTTTTGCCTTTTCGGTAAAAGATTCTGTTGAGATTACTGTCTTATAAATAGCTTATAGACTGCTTATAGTTTGTTTACAGACAGATAATATTATAAAATCTGTTATACTAGCCGTTAGGATCAAGGGCATTTTAGCAGTAACTATAATCAGTTGGTTTAGTTGAGAACAATTTTTCATTCTAAAGATCGATACAGTTTAATTTCAATCTCTCTCTCTCTCTCTCTCTCTCTATTTTATGATACTGCATTGGTTTGAATTCTACAGGATATGATATTCACTTTGTCTCTGTATTGCAGTGGCATTGGCTCGATTATTCTTCCCAACCGAAGCCAAACTGGCTATGGACATTGCAAATGCTGAAACCACTGATGAGTTTGCTGGTATTTCTGCCTCGAAAGGCTCGAATGGGAATTTGAGAGAGGTTGACTTAAACGAGACGCCGGCAAATCGCAATCAAAGGCTTCATTCTAGGATGGAGGTGCTTATGAAAACAGGTACTCAAATCCGTTTTTAAATATGATGCTAATATAGATGTCTTGAAAACCGGGTTTTCTAGGCATCAGTATAAGAAAGCAAATTACAAATCGGTTGGTTTCTTGAAGCTGCATTAATATACAAGCCTAATTCATCCGGACTTTCTGAATTTGTCACTAATAGCCTCTTGCCCTAAACTTTGGAAAGTTCCTCTTGTGCCCCTTAACTTGCAAAATGGTACCGGTTTGCCCCTCTAAACGCCTCGTGCGACTTTTGATTGGCTTGACTTTTTAAAGATTTCATTTTGTTCTATCCAACCAAAAGTTGACATGTGGAATTCCAAGGTTTGAAGGTGCATCTGAGACACCTTTGGAGGCGAGAGGCTATCAGGGACAAATTCAGGCAGTCTGGATGTATTAGACCTAAAATCTAAGATTATTGAGTTGAATCTCTAGCAATTTACCTTTCTTTCAGTTAGCCACCCCGATTTTATGCAATGCATTTTTTTTCGATTTAAACAACTTTGATTGCATAGTCTGTCATTTGAACTCTATTTTTTGTGGTGATGGCAGTTGAAACGGGGCGGCGGTATTTCCCGAATTGTTCAGAAGTGCTCGATAAGTTCATGGACGACGATTTTCAAGACTTGCTCTACCTGGAACAAGGCACGCTCGATGAGCAAAGGCTCAAAAGAAAGCGATTCAAGGAGCTCAAAGAAGACGTTCAAAAGGCATTTAGTAAGGACAAGGCTGAACGCTCGGTATTGTGTTCTTCTTCCTCTTCGGCCAAAAATGGCTCCAATAACAAGTTCAGGAGATTATGAACCGCATTGTATAGTGTGACACTTGAATAAATGTTTTCAGAAGTTTTGTTGTTTTGGCTTAAAGTCTTTAGTTTTGGTATTGGTCTGTATAATTTTGTTTTGTAGAGTTGCATCAAACTGACTTTTGTAGTATAAAACTGTAGATTTTGAAGCTATTTTGGGAATTGACTATATATAGAAACTCTTGAATTACATGTAACAAATTAAGACAGCTCATCTTTTACCCTTAAATAGCATATTTTACTGTGTTTTAGTTAGCTAGTTATATTTCCTTTTCAACACAAAACTTTAATCCTCGATTTACATTCCAATCTAAATAGATTAGGGTTTCCACAAACAATGAAGAATTTTGATTCAAACCTTTTCGAATGATACACATTTTTGTGTTGTAGCATTTGGGATCAGGTTGGAATTGTTTTTCGATGTTAATGTTCAGAAAAGCTTGCCTCACTGAAATATTGAACTTGAAAATGAAGTAACAAGCAAACCTTTAAAAGATGTTAGCAAAAATTCCTACTTAATCCTAACTTTTCATCATCATCAAGTTTGGATTACAATAGCATAAATTCGAGACTAAAAATCTCTCAATTTTCTTCACAATTCGTTCCAATCTCAATAATAGAAAAGCGAACATCCAGGTAATAACAGTGCACTTTTTGAGCATGGAAAATTGCAATTTGAGATGATCTGAGTTTTTCAGAGAGCCTGCAGCAGATTTAGGCTCTTTTTTTTTAACTTATTTTTCGTTAAGTTTCCATTAAATTTTATTTAGCTCTTTTAAGTTTCAAATAAATTTAAAATTTAATAAATTTCGATTAGTTTCAGTTAAATTTCGTTAAGTGTCAATGAGTTTGAAATAAGTTTCGGTTAAATTTCAGTTTAATTTTGCAACTTATCTATTCAGTTGAAAAGGGCCTAGAACGAGGTAAAGGGATTGAAGACTGTGATGTGGAAATTTGGATTATTGTTGAAGAATTCAACAGAAATCGAAGAGATTTATTTAAACCTTTGGAACGAAGCACTTGGGAACTTGAACTAAGCTTTTCGAGCTCAAATTTCGCAGCAGACCGACAGAACAAGAGGGTTATATGGACTTTTCAGTCTATATGATGCTATTCCAAAGGAAATTCTCACTTCTTGCATCATTTTTTTGGTTCGATAAAATTCAATTTAGTTTGAAATCGACTCGAAATATTATTTAGTTCAACCAAACTTTTTAAAGTTCGGTTTAAAAACTCGATCAATTTTATTACATACTTCAAAAATTTTTTGTTAACGTTATATATTCTAAACATTGTCGATTTCTTGTAAGTTTTAATTTAAAAGTAGCTGTAAAATTTTCATGTATATCCTTATTTTATCACTTCTAAGCGAATTCTTAACCTAATTATCTAATATAAAGATAGTCAAGTTTGTGTTTTTCTTTTTCCCTTTGCACAACTGCTCTTTTTAATAGTTTAATTTTTGAATTATTTAATCTATGCATATGTTAAAATTTAATTTGGTAAAACAATGAGCATTATAAAAAATATAGTATTTTGTTTGAAATTGTAAGCTTATGAACTTGAGCCGAGTTAAAATATTTTCAAGCTCGACGAGCTTTGAGTCAAGTCGAACTCAATCACTTCTATTTTCAAATTGAATTGAGCTTAGGTAGGTTTAGTTTCAGTTCGGCTCGCTTGCGATCCCGTTCTTACCTATATCTCGTTAATCTGGCAACCATCTAAATAAAATACATGTTAAAAGATAAGGTGGAGTTAAGAAAACATATAAGGTGTGTTTTAACTCTATTTATGATGTGAGGTATACATTTTTTATGTTCTTTAACATTAGTAAGAGTTTTATCAACACTTGATTAATTGGAAAATCATACAAGATCTGAGCTTTTTACACCCATTTTCATTAACTGAAAAGAAATTAAAACTTAATTAAATATCTAACAAAAAGTTCGGTTCC
>CAOJBJ011027375.1:0-11044 GCA_948291685.1 Euphorbia celastroides | reverse complement strand
TGAAGCTAAGGCAACAGAGACTATTATTATTGCTTGTATTCCTTGATTGGCTAGAGGTCCTTCTGATTTTCCATACTTTGCTGTCACAATATAAAAAAATATATATATTACAGCACATAAAAAATAATAAACAAGAAACATGATTGATTAATTAAATAAATAATTAAATAATTAATCAAGTTTGATGTTGCTGTCAAGCATATCTGACCTCATAACGTTGACTAATACCATTTCCACTCCAACCTTAATTAAATTGACAATGTATGTAATAGCAATGTGACCCCAATCCTTTTGTTTATGTTCACTTCAGTAACCTTTGTTGAGTTATTAGAGATAATGATTCAATTGAGAATTTACACCAAAAGCCGGACTTTTTGCAACTTACTTTCATTCAATCGTTGATAATTTGATAAAATTATCATAAAAATTCTGACTCTCTATATAAAAATATTCCGACTCTCTATATAATTTTCCTATTTTTTTTTTAATTGTGATGATTATTTGATCTTAGTTTAAGCATCCATTGGTTTCATTAATTACATGAAAAGAAAAAAAAATAGAAATATCTCTTTCTTTTTTGGCACATGAAGTAAATTGAAATAAATGAGGTACTTGGGAAATTTACCTAACTCAACGGCATCAACTCTTACATATAAATCCTGCCCCACACCTGAATACTTTCTTGTGTCGATCAAATCGCCAAACCAACTCAAGCACCCAAATCCCCTGTCATCTGCACTTGTATAAGCCGTACATGAGCAATTCTTCAAGCACTCTTCTTCACACGCTTTCAAACTCATGCTCATGTTGGCACGTGCCACTCCTGTGTCAGGCACTTTGACCGTCGTCAGCTTCAGGAAACCCTCCCCGCTCCGACACGTGGATACCCCCGCCTTTCTGACACACCCCGCCGACCCGTCTCTTAAGTACCAGTCACGGGGCGACTTGGGCTCGAACCCTGGCAAGCACTTGCAGAAAAAATTATCTGGATCATACGGGTCACAGTTACCGTTTGGCCCACACTCCTGATAGTTGTCACACGGTTCTTTTGGTGCGGACCAGAACTCGTTCCACTTTCGGTTTTGACCGTTCCACGTGGCTCGATGTACTAAGCCCGATTCATTGATCATCATTATTGAGAAGATCGAGGCATTGACCACTGCATACATGAGGGACATCTCGGTGTTGTTGTTGACAAAACTAGTATTAAAGATGAAGCTACGTGTCATCTCGGGTACTCCGCTCCATCTCCTCCCGGTCCAGGGTCCGCCCCGCCATATCCGGGTGGGGCCCTTATAGAGAAACAACTGCGGATATCCGACCGGGTCGATTGTGTAAAAGATGTCACCGGTTCCCGGATCATCCGGTGACTTCCAGGATGATAAGGACCAATTTTTTCCGGTTGTTCTATCCACGCCAAGTTTCATGTACGGAAGCAGAGTATTAGTTGGATAATCAAAACCTTCCCATAAAATTCTATTTCTTTCTATAAGATCAACTAAAATTAGATTCCCTGTGTCCAAAAGTTGTGCTTGAGAGGACGTCGTATTATCACCGACTTGGGTAGACCAAACAGGAATATCGGTTTTGTTATTCTCGTACAAAACAAGGTTACCTTGACCATCAATAGTGAGAACTCCAGAAGTACCATTGATTGGGTTATCTCGGTTTGCGACCCAAACCACCGTTTGTTCTGAAACTTTGTGGTACCAAATTCCCACATAACGGTGAGCAGAACTACCCGGACTGAAGAACCCGAGTGCGAAAGCTTCCCCTCTAGAGACTACAAGATCGCCATCTTTGAGAGGTTGGGCTGGAGTTATGGTATCAGTTGAGATGCAAAGGCCCTGAATAAGGAAGAAAACGAACAAAAAGAGAGAAATTTGTACTTGATTCATGATGGATTAATTGAATTATGATAACGTGGTTTTTTTACAAAAGGATTGATCATGAGAATTGTCGGCAATATACTATTCTTTTTATATGGAAATGTATCTTTAACAACTTATAGCTGGAGCATTTAATAAAATGAACTAACTTAAAAAACACGTCACCTTATATTTAAAAGTTAGTGAAAGTGATTGAATTACTACCACTTATTTAATCTGGGTTTGTGTGGCTGTCATTTTATAATTATCGCTCCCTTATTAAAAACGTCAAATTTTAATGTTTGAGTTATCTAGTTTTTACCATTAGATAATTAACACATCAAAATGAATATGTCTTGTAGGAATTTCATACAAAGAGTCGGATGTGTAGTCGTTTTTATACATAATCTCAAAGTTCTCATTTCAATATAGCCGATTCACAAATGTTTAAACGAATCTATTCACAAATCAAAGAAAATAGCGAAACAGAAACACACAACACACCGAATTTTTAGGCAGTTCCTCAGTATTGTTCGATTGAACAAACCGTCGTTGTACATCTGCCGGCGGAAGAGATCAGTTGGTAGCTTTTATTAATCGGTGGCCGGAAAAACAAGATGGTCGAAATATTACAAGAAAGTTCAAGTATCCTCAGAAATCACACATATACAAACCAAATCGCAACTATAAATCCTAGAAACCAACAGTAAGCATAAACGAAAGTCGAAAACAGATACAAATCCTTTACCGAAGACGAATCTTCACTGGAACTTCAAAGAGGAGCCTCATATCAAAGCAGAAGTCCAAAACCTCCAAAGAAAACACGACCGAGAGCAAAAACGAAGAGAGAGTAGATAAATCGCAAAAGAAGAAAAGCGGCTTAAGGTGAGAATTCTGTTTCGTAACCCTAGCAGAGAAGTAAAGACGGGTTTATATACTTAGGTCAAGTTCAAAAACGACAACGCTTTAAAAACGGGTTAAAACAGTGTTAAATGGTAAAACGGGTTGAATCTGGATCCTTGGACATATCCAACAACAATTCTCTATATGTCATTTTAACAAAATAAATTTAAAAGCACGAGCAATAAGATTCATCTATAAACGTTCAAATTTATATACATCAAACGTTCCCCATAAATGTTAATTGGACAAAGAAGAGGTCCTATTTCAAGAAGTGAAATATAGATAGCATATATTACTGCAAATATCAGCAATTGAAAACTATTCGAATATATATATTAGTAACATGAAAACAACTCTAGCTCTCGAAGGCTTAAAATGGATAAAGAAATTACAAACCGTGTTCGGAATATGCCAACTTAATTGTTCAAGTGAAAATATTAGTAGCCACTAGACACTTTAGCAAGATTCCCCCCTATTTGCCTACAGCTCGAATATTCCATTTCTTAATCCATAATCAACTGCTGATTAAGGGATCTAATTGCCTGGATTTTTGTGACTAATCACAAAGTTTGATCCAAAACAAATCTTATTTAAACACCCTATGACTTAAATTATTGATACTAAAATGTGCCTTGAGCTGTGCACACAAATAAACTTACCGCAACAAGAGTTAGATTTATTGGCCATGATTTTAGCCCCAATCAATATTTTATTTAGTTGTTTGGATGAACTGCACTCACAATTTATTTAATTTCCCGTCTCAACTTTAAAATGGGTTTCAGGTTTTTTTTCTCCACTTGCTAGAACGAGCACTGGTTCGTTCCTATTATCCTATACACCACGTGCCAACTTTTAGTCGGAGAGAGAAAATCTACAAAATGACATTTCTTAAAAGCCAACCAATCAAAAGTTTACATGTGATGCTAATAAGGTAAAGTGATGTACTTTTTGCAAATTCAAGGGAGAATGAAATTTTTTTTAAAATTCATGGAGTTAATAGGCTAAATGAGACAACTACAGAGAATAAGTGATGTACTAAACTTATTTCGTTATTACTCTTACTCAACAATTTTTTTGGTTTATGTACATTTATTTTTAAATTATCTGATTATTAGTACTATAATAGCTACGTTATCATTACTCTAGGTCCCTTGTTTGTTTATGAAAATTGGGTCATAAACCCACAGTTTGAAAGGGCCAGGCCATTGTTGAATTTAACTCAAAACAAACCTAAAAACAAGATCGACAAAACATTTTCTAAAAAAAAATTTGACATATGTTAAGCATTTCACGTTAACATAAGGTTTGCAAAGGTCATATTGAGCTGTAGGAAACCTCGCTTGACGCAAATGTGTGAACGATGTTCTACCTAAATCCGTGATTTATTAGTCACACATAAACAACTTTATTGATTCTTGTAAATTACAATTACCTGGTAACCAAAATTTCGGTAAATGCGACTATAATTGATTATGAACAGAGTGTATCAAACCGAATTATCGTGTCATTGAGCAATAAAAAGAGAAACGGTTACAACTTTTTAGTATGATCATATCATTTTAACGTCAAAATTGCATGCACAGCCTAAGAGTCGTCATTTCTTCAATCAATATGTTCAACAACATAACAAAAAAGTAGTATTGAAGTGATGAAGAACTCGATATACAATCGTAAGGTGGATTTACAACATAATTTTCACAGAATTCGGGACAAAGGGACAATGTGTTGCAATTATGCTACAACCAAGCATTTTTGTTCTATAAGTGTCAGGTGTTGAATTATCTTTCATCGTCATATGAGTTCTCAGTTGTTCATTGATTCAGTCCTCCAAACTTTAGACATTGTTTATCTTCGACACATGAACTACATTCGAAAATGTTGTTATTTATAGCTTGGAAAGAGTCCTTTCACATCAAAAAGCATAATTTTACAGAAATTTATGGTCACACTGACAAGAAAATGGCAACTATAATTGTTCGAAAAAGTATAATTTCCAATTGAATTGGTCCGCAATCCATAGAAGGAAATCTAACTTCTCGTACTGCAGCTCCATGGCCTGTAGGTAACGTATTCCTCTGGGGCATCACACACTCCAAATTTCATATTTTCCTGCAAATAATAACATTCAAATATCATATACACTTTGCCAACTTTCTCTATGAGTGACTGGTAAACTATAACCACAAACATCAAGACCGTGATTACCACAAATTAATGATACATACGAAGCTCAGTAATGATAGAATTTCCTTAACTTACCGAGGATCTCCTCAAGTGATTTGGTTAGCCACCTGTGGACTTGAGCATAACATTTGTTTGTTCCGATTTTACAATTGAATCAAACTTTGTAAATGATAAAAGTAATGATCACTTTGGACAAAAACAAAGTAAATACAGAAAAAACACTTGTGCTAAACTCACGCTGTTCATGGTGTTTTCATGTCTATTTCAATCTTAACTTTTGTGAAGATAAAATTATTATAAGTGATTCAAGTTTGAGGCCCTGAAACCGCAAATGAATGTGCTGTTTGTTTCATGCATTGAAGAATCGTAAAATCATAGAATCGTCACAAGTAAAGATGGTATAATATGAAAAATCACCTAATTTTGCATTTAAAACTTTCTTCAAGTCAAATAAATATAGGCATAGAGTGATAATGTTGAAGCAAAATATAACCAGACGTTGTGAGATAAGGGGAATCATACACAACACAACACATTTCATTCTTTGAATGAGACTGAGGACAAGAATTGTTAAGGGCGGACATCCCAACTAGGTTGGACCCCCACAACTTAACAAAAGCCACCGAACTCAAATATCCATAATCAAAATGAAGAAATACATGAACAAGGGAAAAGCCACAAATTACTTGAACTGATGCATATCTCGGCCATGTGGCGATGCAGTTCGTTGATTCGACTTATTGTGCATGAATAATCGATGACTAGCTGAGACCGTGTGCTGCATACCATTGAAACGAAGAAGAAACTAAAATGAACACTTGAATGTAATAAAGACGTTACAGCCCAGCCATTGCAGAACAAGTGTAAATAACCAGAAAGAAATTTATTAATTAGTCTAATACTTGCTCTGTTTGATCTAAGGGTCGTCACTTGAATCACTTTCATATGTGCTGCTGTAAGTTGATAAGATATAATAAATAAATTTTTGAGTGCAGAAAGACCAATGATTAAAGAGAATACCAGAATTAACGAGATAGAATGAATGATTCTATTTCTTACCTTGTTGGTCGTTCCAAAACATCACAATCTTCGATATTCAAATAGAGGAAAGTCTTTTTGAGAATGAAATGTGGCAATGCCTTCAACTTTGGACAATATCTAATTGATAAAGAAGTGAGTGATGGCATTATCGACATTTCTTCATCCGCCGCGTCATTCCAGCCTTTGAATAAAAGATATTCCAATTTAGGGAAGAATTGAACAGTTGTTGATTTCATCATCTCATTCATCCCTAAGAACTCACCTCCCATCTTTTCTACTCTGTAAAAATTATCCAATTCCAGATGCTCGAGCCAAGGCAATTTTCCCAATGAAGACAATTGCTCGCAGTTCTTCCTACCATACAACTCTACCCTTTTCACAGAACCACTTCGGAGTTCTTGTTCCCATGCAGTCAGAAATGGTTAACTCTTCCAAATTTGGAGGCACATTTAAAGCTTCTACTAACTCTTCATCTTGCCTGCACCTCCTCCTCTCTTCTTCTTCTTCCAAACAAAGATAAAGCCAAAAATGAGTGATGTGTTTCTTGTACTCCAATCGTGCTTGTTTGCCAAAAATAGTCCGACCAGCTGGTTGAAGTTTTGTAGGTGTTTCAAGGATAACGCCTCCCCATCACTAACATTGATGTTCACCAAATCTAATCTCTTAACCCACTTAACCTCATCACCCCCTTTGGCAGACAACATAGTGTACCCGAATTTCCTAGATACCTCAACTTTGCCAATCTTTCTACCCCTTTAATAGATCTAATTCTTGTCCAACTCAAATCCAAGAACTGCAAATTATACAATTCCCAAACTGTATCTGGTAGTTCATATAATATTTGGTTTAAAGACAAGTCAAGTTCTCTCAAAATGAATCAACCTATTTATATTGGATGAGACTTCTTTTATACCACGTTCACTTAATATCAGTGATCTCAATAGAGTGAACTCATTGAAAAGTTTCTGTAAATGTAACCCAAATAATGACACAGACTCCCACCTTGACGATGACACAATCAGACTACACAATTTTTTTATTTTGTAAAATGAATCAACACACTTGAGTTTACTTTGAAAAATAATACTTAAATGACGTAACGGATGAGAAAATGTGTCATTACCGAAACTAATTTCTGTGTTATCATCATTGACCTCTATACCATGACACTCCTTCTTCACCAGTAACCGAGCAAAATCATGCACTATGTCATGCATTTTATATGAGGTACCCTAAAAAGATACTAAAACATCTTGAAAGAAAGACCGCATGACTAAATTTTGGAAATATTCCTCACCAACTAGCTCCATATCTTTCGAATGTGTATCTTCTATGTATCATTGAGCTATCCAATGACGAATCACTTCATCTTTTTTCATCTCATAGTCCTTGGGAAAGTTGGCACAACATGAAAAGCACTGTTTCAGAGGTGATGGTAAGTCATGATAACTTAACCATAATGCGGGTGCAATGTCTCTTTGAAAATCCTCTTGATTCCACAACTCACTATCTAACAGATTTTGCCATTCCCTTAAACCCTTTTTAAGCTGTAAAACACTCGCTATTGCCTTAATAGCAAGAGGCAAGCCCTTGCATCTTTCGACAATTTCTCTTCCTATCTCTTCTAGACTTGCCTTTTCTTCACTAGACCTCCCGAAAAACGCAATCATACAAAATAGCTCCCAAGATTCATCCTCGGACAACTCTCCAACTCGAACTATATTTGACTCCAATGAACCCATGATTCTCCCTACTTTCTCGTTGCGTGTGGTTACTAAAATACTACTTTTAGAAGCACTCCCCTTTAGGCAATTTTGTAGTTGTTCCCACTTCCCGTGATCCTCGTTCCATACATCATCCAAAACAAATAAGAATTCCTCTCCCCCAACAATCTCATGAATTTCCTTCATTATATTGGGCAAAGCATATAGATATAGTTTGGAACCTAGAAGGGATTCGAGAATGTCTCTAGCAATCCTAGTCTCATCAAAGGGGTCAGACACACAAACTCAAATTCTTTTATGATGAGACATCAGTCTTTCATCATAAAAACTAATCTAGCAAGAGTTGTTTTTTCAATCCCGTCCATCCCTACTGTTGGAGTTTTTCAATCTGAAGCAAAAGTATGAATAACTCA
Organism: Euphorbia celastroides; assembly: GCA_948291685.1. Taxonomy (NCBI): domain Eukaryota; kingdom Viridiplantae; phylum Streptophyta; class Magnoliopsida; order Malpighiales; family Euphorbiaceae; genus Euphorbia; species Euphorbia celastroides. The sequence continues at coordinate 2,911 of CAOJBJ011027375.1, read as the reverse complement.
TTAAGGTTTGAAGGAAACAAATTCTCAAAGTCAAGGAAAAAGAATGAAAGTCCAGATCATAAAACTGAGAAGTTTTCCATAAGAGTTTCAAGAAACCAAACTCCTGGAACAAGGACTATGATGGAGATCCGGAATAGAAGAAACTGAGGATCCAGACTCAACACAACTCCGGAACCAGAAATGCTTAAGACTTAAACTATACAAGCTCCAAAGCCTAAAGGAAGATCCGGACTCTATGCAACTCCAGTAATGAGACAAAGATTCTGCACAGAAGAGGAAATCAAGAATCTGGACATGACTCCAGCAGTTCAAGCTTCAGTGGAAAAACTATGGATGTCAAGACAACAATCTAGAATAGATGAAGAACAGACTCCAATGATCTCAGAGCCATCAAGGGAAGTCTCAAGCATATTTCACTGTTTAATCAATGCAATACTCTGGAAGAAAGAAACTGCGGTTAAGAAGAATGAAAGCACTGGTGACAAAGGTGCAAGTAAAGGAAAGCAGTAGTAGATCCGAAGCAAGCTTCTCAATCAAAGAAGAAGATCTGGACTTTACACAGCTCCAGAGGACAAAGACTGAAGATCCGGACGCTACACAACTCCGGATCTCGAAAACTCCTTAATGACTGATCCGGAATAAAGCAACATGCTCAGGAGAAGTCTCAAGCAAATTCAATGATGCAATTAATTATTCTCTACTGACTATAGAGAAAAGATGCATTACAAGACGAGGCTGTATGATAAAGGGAAGCAGTAAAAGATCCGAATCAAGCTTCACAGCCCAAGAAGAAGAAGAAGTAGATAGGTCCTTAATGTAATATTGTTAACTATCTTCTTTAAACTTCTTGTAATTGTTGTTTTACTATTACTCTGTACTTGTAATCAAAACTTCATTGATGTTAACATATTGCTAACAATAGAAGTATAATAGTAGAATCCAGAATACTCATTACAATCTGCTTCATTCAAAGTTAAAGCAATTAGGCTGAAATTATGGGGGAGTAAGTATCTAATATGCCTAGGATTGTGGGGGAGTATGTATGAGATATTATTGTTGTTATTTGTTTGAATCTTTTCCTTAGGATTTTGTTCTCATCAAAAGGAGAAGATTGTTAGAAGAGGCTCACAAATCAGAAGACCCAACCTAAGACAAGATTCAACCCACTTCGAGAAGAATATGAAGACAAACAAAATCCTGAAGTCAAAGTTAAAAGAGAAGGTCCGGACATAGAAGTTCCGGAACTACATCAAAAGGGAAAAGATATGAAAGCCACGTGGACAGAGAAGGATCCGGCATCAAACAAATTCAAAATGTCCAAGTATAAGAAAGAATATCAAATCCGGTCTTCAAGGTGCATTTAATGCTCTTCCACCAACTGTCAGACATTTAATGAAGAGAGAGGCACTAAAGGACAAAAGACAACAAGTTGACAGTGACATAAAGTCACCAACCAACCAACAACAGAGTGCGTGAAGCACACCACAAATCAAGGGCTACTAGGAAGATCTTCAGACCACTAGATATGTCTGAAATCCTATATTCATTTATTGGCGCACAAATCTCGAAATCAAACGGGTATTAAAATGAGTCTAACGGCGGAAACAACGGTCTGAATGCGCCTAGACCAAACTTCTTCAACGATCAAGATTGATTCTTCTCCAACGGTAACTAACTCAGATCAGCCTATAAAAGGAGGACATGGAGAACTGAAGAAGTAGCTAATCCATCTGCTAAGTAGAGCAACTAAGAAGACTTAGGATTAAGCAAATACTTGAGAGAACACCAAAATGTAATCAATCTGTTAAACAGAAATCTATATGAAAACAAGTGTAGAAGTTCTTCAATCGGGGTGATTGTAAATCTGGGATTAGTTCTAGAATCTGGTGAGAGATCTGGAATGGTATATCCTACGGAGAAAAGGACTTAGTTGATCTTGGGGATAAGATCAATGGTATATCCTACTTCCGGATAGTACAGCTTCTAGTGAGAGGACTTAGTTGGATTTGAGGATGAGTTCAATGATATATCCTAGGAGAGAAGGGTACCGTATCCGGTAACAATTGTAATGACTTGTCTTCTGCCCGTAAAGAAGACCAATAGTGGACTAAAACCCAGCAGGAGTTCTAGGGATTGGAGTAGGCGGGGCCGAACCAGAATAAAATCGTTTGTGCAATTTAATTTTCATAGTTCATATTATCTGCCTGGATCCGGAATCAACCAGAATCCGGACCCGAAAAGAAATTCGAATTGCCAAACTGCTTCCGCCCGAAAAAGAGTCATTCACCCCCTCTAACCCATATTATCTGTTCCTAAGAGACCAACAAATGTCATTGATAATAATAAGTAGTAAAAACTCTAATTAAAAATAGACAAATCAAATCATGTCCCCTACTTATTAAGAATTTCCTACTCTATCCAACAAATGTGCAATTTAATTCGCAGAACTATTCATATAAAAAGCAAAAAAATGTCTAGTTTAACTCTTACATCCCGAAAAGACCATATGTAAGTGGAAGAAATAGAACATGTCATTATCAAGCACAGATTGACCATATTTAGAGTTCAAAACAATTAGCTTTAAGCCGATTTAGAGCTTCTCTACACTATGTATTTAAATACTATAAAATATTAAAACGCATTTGTCCAATACCACCGTTAATAAGAAATTAACTTTGTAAAAAAAGGACGTTCCAAGTCAAATATTAATATAATATGAAATTTATGCCGTCCAAATTGCTAACGAATCTTCTTTACAGTAAAACAACACCAACAAGATTTGTATGCATATCACTAGGCATAGAACAATGCATTCACAAAATTAAAAAGCACGTCTTTCCTTGTACTATTCGAGACACAAAGTTCCTCACAGGCTCATACTACCAATTTCAACACGCCTTAGGCGACAAAG
>CAOJBJ011027007.1:0-10169 GCA_948291685.1 Euphorbia celastroides | reverse complement strand
GTCGGTAAGTTGAATAGTTGAATAGAATTTGGATTCTCTGCAGTTCAAAAGTAACCGTAGAGAAAAGTCTTTTCTCTGCCGTTACTATATCCAAATTCGAAGAGTGACTTGATAATGTTCGCGGAAAGAATAAAATGCCCTTAAAAGGTTTTTCAAAATTTTCTTTGTTTCACAGGTGTTAGTGGGGCCCACTTCGTTGCGAAAGACATCGGATTCGAGAACTCCGCCGGAGCAATCGGCCACCAGGCAGTGGCGTTGAAGGTACAGTCTGACATGTCGATCTTCTATAACTGCCACATCGACGGCTACCAGAGCACGCTCTTCGCACACACCTACCGCCAATTCTACCGTGACTGCCAGATCTCCGGCACCGTCGACACCGTGTTTGGCGACTCCGCCGCCGTGTTCCAGAACTGCAAGTTCACTATCCGAAAGCCAATGGACCTCCAGAAATGCACAATCACCGCGCAAGGCCGCAACAACTCGAGGCAAACAAGCGGATTTATCCTAATGAACTCCACAATCACTGCCGACCAGGAGTACCTCTCCGTCAAAGAGACGAACCCCGCATTCCTCGGTCGCCCTCAGAATCCGTACTCAAGAACTATTGTGATGCGAACTGAGATTACCGACGCCATTGATCCGAAAGGATGGCTCCAATGGATGGGAACTTACGGGACCGATACATGTTTTTATGCTGAGTATAAAAACAAAGGGCCAGGGGCGGCGACAGGACAGAGAGTTAAGTGGAAGGGAATTAGGAACATTACAGCGGAGGAGGCGGCTGGATTTTCTGCCGGAAAGTTTCTTGACGGCGACAGTTGGATTCCGAACTCTGGATCCGGCGTGCCGTACACTCCTGGCATGTGAATTTGAAGTTGTGCGGGGATTGAGTTTTTTGGGTTTGGGTTTTATATTCGGAAATAAGAAAAAATGTGTCACGTTTTGATTGATGTATAGTATTTATATATGTTGATTTTGTGTTGTGTTTTTTTTTACTTTTATGAGAAGTTGGGGAGAGAGAGATACCAATGTTCTTGTTTTAATACTTTTCATGTAAACATTTCGGAAGAGAATGTTTATTTTTTTGTTCACTTTTCGTCAATTTTTCCATTGATGTATTTGTTAGCGTATTAGTAGTTTGGATTGCTATTTTCTGAAATTGTGTTGTATCTTATGTATTATTGCTCCTACATATTCGTCACATATCAAAAACTGAATCAGAGAAAACAAAAAGTAGGGAGCAACCGAGTTTCTTCAATATTGCTAATGATATGAACTGTATAATTAGAACTGGATTTGAGAGAAAATGTATCCGGAATGCTGAGCCTGAGCCCAGTTATACGATACTTGGGCTTTTGAAGAAGTCAATGCCTCAATTATAGAAAGAAGGTCGAGTATCTAGTTCTGGGGAAATTATACAAAAAGTTCGGCTTTTTGCACCCCATCCCAATCTAACCATTAATTATCTCAAAATGTGTATTTAATTAATCAACGGTTGGATTGGGGTGAGGTGCAAAAAGCCGAGCTCTTGGTATAAAATCCCCTAGTTCTGCATGTTTTGGACTTTCTTTCTCCAAAGAAATTCAATCAATTCCTTATTTTTCTTTCCATTTTATTTTTTTAATAATTAATATATCTTTTAATAGGTTGGATTTCAAACTTAGAACCTCCTACCTTCACAATGGAAGGTGTACCGATTGAGTAAAAACTCAATTGGTTCCATTTTATTTTTTTTATTTTTTTTAAATAATTATATAAACCTTGAAAAAATTGAATTTTGAACTCAAGACCTCCCCATCTTCACATTAGGTGTACCAACTGAGCTACGCCCTTTTTAATTTTACATGTTTGAAGATTATGAATTTGTTTCGGTTAATCCATGTAGAATCTATTTTGAGCTAGTTGATTTCCGTCTCTAAGCTTTGCAGTGTACATTCCTTAGGCTTTTAAACATTTTGAGTAAAGTTGGAGATGTTTAACTTATGTATTGAGCTACCCCGAGCAATTCAATGTGGTCATATATACAATTTTCCTATTCTCTGTTGTTAACAATGATTGACTGGTATCACAGAGTATCTTTTACTTGTTGTATAGTAGTGACATTGAGATAACACGAGTAATTTAACTAGTAGAAGCATATTGTTCTCCTTAATGTAACAACACTTCAATTCATTTTGTGAAAATAGGTGCAAGTTTATGTCTGCAACGGCGTGATCCATATCTTTATGAATCAACCGGTTTTGTAGCGGAATCTAGTATATCTCTTTATAGTACTTTATAGAAATTCTGACTTTGTTTATTGAACGTGTTTTTTTTATGTTTTCTTGAATCTTTTACAAATATTTTGAAGTTGGTGCTAAATATATTGTAATGCCTAGAACAAATTTTCTTTAAAGCCTTTCAACTAATCGATAGATCTGCATAAAGCAGTTTTTACTTCTTGAAAATTAGTCTCTCAAAAGAATCTTGCTCTCGTTATTTCGATAATATGGTACAATAGCAAAATAGCATTTTCTATAGCGCATTCCATTCGTTTCCCTCAAAACAAAATGCTACCGCTACAAATCAAAAAATATTTTTTTCGAATTTTATATTATACTATTGTATAGAGAGAGACTACGAAGGTAATGTGAAAACTAAACTGAATTTGGAATGTAATGTCCATGAGTGCAATCGTAATGCAAGAAATATGGACAGTTTAAAGTGTGTTTTTTTAATTGTATTAAATATATTTTTTTGTAATAATCGTATTAAATATATAAATCCAAATGAAGTACAAAATGGGTTAGAAATTTGAGTCATCGATTTGTTGTGAAGGAGTCAAAAGATGAAGTAATTTGTTTGAAGTTTAAAGCGTGTAGGGAAACATAGATCATGCCGTGTCGTTGACTCATTAGGTTTCCCACTTTATTTGGTTCATAGCTTACGTGTTGTAGTGAAGGATAATTATGGAAAAATCAACCTTCCAATATTAGCAATAGAGCCGTCTTGAAAAATTGTGAGACCTATGCGAAATCTATAAAATAAGTCCTAATATAACAAATAGATTTTCTGTATTTGAAATAGCATGATATCTCATTTGAAATAGCATGATATTTAAGAATGTATTTGATTGCAATGACTATTAATAAAATATTAACGAAATTATAGTATATTATAAGTAAAATGTTTCATCATTAAATAATAATTTTTTTATGCCTTTAATTTGAGATTCTAAGTATTTATATTTTTAATTAGTGGTTAAAATATCACGTAAAAAAGAAAAATGAATCACTGCATTAAACCCAAAAACTTGAAATGATACGCTTATAATTTTTTTATAAATATACATCAACATATATATACTGATTTTAAAATTACAATATTTATTAAATCACTATTTAAGTATGAAAGTTTTTTAATGAAAAGTGAGAGCAAAATTCAATTCTATAATTATTTTTTTGCTGTGGAAAAAGTATGTGGTTCAAAATTAAATAAACCTAATAGGAGTTGATATTGTGATGTTATGCTTCCTCACCACTGCACCAGGCGCAATAGAATGATATAATGCACACAATAATTTATATATTAAATGCATTATTTATTTTATAATACCTGAATAAAAATCCGGGACTCCTCTAGTACTCGGGGCCTTCGGGGTTCTGTGCGATTGCATCACTCGCATATCCTTATGGCCTGCCCTGATTGGCAAGACTATTTATTTCTTCAAAAAAGTAAACTATTTATTCCAACGAAACGGAAATTAACTAAACACTGAATTTGTAAATTGAACTGAACTAGAAGATAAGTTGAAAAGTAGCCAAACCATTTTGCAAGAGTAGGAGAGGACATGTTATGCTATAAATTTTAGTTCATTGTATTTCTTATGTTATATGTGAAATATAAATTTTTTTAAAATATTTAATAAATCTTTGAAGATGTTGCATTTTGAATCCTAGATCTCCCACCTATCATTGAAAGATGTATCAATTAAGTTACATTTCTTTGGTGAAATACAAAATTTAATGGATGAAATAATCAAGTTATTTATTAATAATTAAAAAAATCAATAATTTTTTCATAAGAACAATCCCCAAGAAAATAACAGAAAAAAATTAAATTAAGTAAAAATATGATATATCTAAATTAGCAAAACACAGAGTCACTAATATTTCATTTTTCGTTGTTGTTAGAATAAATCAATAAATTAATGGCTCATGTATTGCTAACGAATGATGACCTATGGCAAAATTTAGTGACTTCTTTTATACTTATGCCAAGAATTTCATTAACATTATTGTTTTTTTACCCTTGATTGTCCTGTTACCTAGGATGCATACATTCAGTTCTTGATTGTAGGAAAAGAATAAGGTTTTTTCTGACTAAACATGAATAAAATAAATAATTTCTCTCAGATATACTAACTTTTTTATTTTTTAAATGTCATGCTCCTATTTCTTAATCTTATTTAGTTTTGTTCTTTGCAATATATTTTGGCTTACCTGGATCATTTTACACTAAATTTCATTTATTCTTTTATTTGTCATTTTTAATTTTTTATATTACTTTCACTTATTTCTTACAATTTTATCCATATTAATAGTAACACAATCCCAATAAAAACTATTATAAATTTACATATAATCTTTTTCTATTGGCTTGAAATGAGAGAAAGTCAAGTAAATCATTAATGTCTTATTTTAACTTAACTATAAATAAAGGTAAATTAATAATCTTATAGTTTTAATTCAATCTTCCTTAAATTTTATGAAATAAGTACTAATTGAAAGTTATATTAAACTTAATTACATTAAAGTTTGTCAGATTTTATTTAAAAGTTAGGGAAATCAATTGAAACCGAGCTTAATTAAATTAAATAAAATAAAAAAATTAAGTTAAAAAACGTAATTCTTTCAACCACATATCAGCCTAAGATATTATTCAAAAAATCTTTATAACTGTTCATATGTACTGCGTCAAAAAAAAAGCTAAAATAATTAAAATTAAGATGAATCATACTTTTCCATGTCGTCTTTTTGCTTTTTGAAATGATATTTTTCTTAAATGTCTCATTATTTAAGAAGTGTGTAAAATATCATCAACAGTACTAATCATTTCATAAACTATAAAACACGTTGTACATTTATCGTGGATAAATAAAAAAAATAAATCAATAAACCGATAAATATATACCGCGGAAACCCCAAGGTTGACCAGAGGCAGTCAAAACATCAGAAGGGGCCCACCCAGAAACCGAGCTTACACAAAATTGCCCACACGATAATATTACTCCCACCTAAATATCACCTCGAGAAAAGTTACACCTTACACTGTCAGAGTATCTCTCGTTTCAAAGCCCTGTAGTACAACTGCCACGTGTCAGTACACTCACACCACTGAGTCACCTCCGATTTTACCCTGACTCTGCTGAGTTTCAACTCGCTCCACCTCCGACTCGCCGCAACTCGGCGACACATTTCCCCTTCTTTCTCTGCTTAAAATCCTCCTAAACGACAGCATCCGGCTCATCGGCGACCTGTACGCTGGCGACTCGGGCAATGACTCATTGTTGAAACTCCCGTTCCGACTCGGAATCTCAATCGTCACACCGACGAGCTCCGCCGGTTTCCTCCGACCCCCAAACGACGACGTAGAAGCCGCGCTGGAATCGCCCTCGTGCTGACACGTGGAGCACAAATCGGCGCTAGAACCCCCAGCCGCCTCCGGCGGCTGAACTTCCCGGGTCGGGTTTTCGGGTACAGGTTCAACAGGAAAGCGGCAAAGCGGGCAAGTAGAGTGCGAATGAAACCACATATCAATACACTCAATATGGAAGCTGTGCTTGCATTTCGGCAAAGTCCGACCCGTTTCGTTCTCCTCAAACTCCGACAAGCAAACCACGCACTCAATCGGATCCGGGTAATCACCCGATTTAAATGTAAAAACCGGCAGGGATTTCAGGACATTGAAATCGAGGCCGCGGGAGGGGGCGGCGGCGGAGGGGTTGGAAGGGTCAACGTAGAAGACGAGGTGAGTGCGGCGGCGGCGGGCACGGCGGAGTTGGCGGCGGCGGGCGGAGAGGAGGTACCAGCGGGCGTAGAAGTGGAGGCAGACCATCATAACGACGACGAAGAAGAGGATGACGATGGCGCTGAGCATAATCCGACCGCTGAGGGCGTAGGTTTTGCTCGCCTGAACTTCGTCGGAATCCATCGCAGGAGGTTGAAGGGAGGTTTTGATTGGTTTGGGGGAATTTGGGGGAAAGGGAAGAGGGAATAAAAGGAGGGGAAAGAGAGGGAAGTTTCGAAGAAATTGGGTTAGTTCACTAACTCGGCTAATTATGCAGCAAATCCAGTGGATTAGGGTGTTAATGTGAGCACGCCTAATTTGACGCGGGATTCTTTGGCTGTCGAAATGACCAGATTGTCCTTTGCCTTCTTTTTTAATTATCGTGCTAAAACATATTTTCTTTTCTCCGTTATTTCGGTGTAATAATAGGGGCGTCAACGTGGAATTCTTTGCGTTGACCTGATTGATGATATACACGGGCGTTACTATCGTCCCAATTTATAAACTATAAAAAATTTAAAAGATGTATACTCTTTTTTTATTTTGTATTTTGCAATCTGATTAAGTTGCATATTTCGTGTTTTTTTACGAGTCAAATGTGTCGAATTCATTATCACTCATTCATGTTATCTAGTTTGAGTGATGTTAAGACTCCGAAACCATCATTTTATTCCTTCAAACTTGTATGGAAATGTTGGATTCGAGAATCCCATTACAGACGTTTAATTTTTTTTTCTATTTTGAGGTATGTATATCATATTACATAGATTCATTATGTAGCAACCACTTATTTAGTTGTATTGTTGTAGTCGTCATCTCAATAAGTTGCACTTGCAACCATTTCATGGAATAAAAAATTTTATATTTAAACAACACATTTTGTTAATTCATAATAATTAATTAGAAATTGTCTCAACAATTTTTTTTTAAAATGGGAATTTTGAAAAATATAATTTGAAAAAAGAAATAATATTGCTGTTGAAAGTTAAAGTTAAAAGTGTTTATTTTTTACTTAATTTAATTAATTATTCACGTTTCTTCTACATTTGTACTTATTTAACATTTAGAAAAATAATATCAAAATAATATCTAAATGAGGTTTCAGAGGAAAAGAAGATGAAGTTTGCTGCCACGAGGTTGAAGGGTTATGCAGCCTTTTGGTGGGATAATTTACAGAAGCAAAGGGTTAGAGAAGGGAGACGATCATTTACCCAATGGGATCGAATGAAGGAAGAAATGGAGGTTGTGTGCTTACCATCCCATTATAAACAGAAATTGATTGAGAAGATGTTAACCCTAAAACAAGGCACCAAATCCGTGGAACAATACACCATGGAATTTGATGAATTTTTTATGAAATGTGAAGTGGAGGAGATAGAGGAGCTGCTCATGGGTCATTTTTTCCAAGGACTACGTCTTGATATTCAAGACATGGTGAGTTTTTACCCTTATGATTCTCTTGTTGAACTGAAGAAATTGGCCTTAAGAAGTGAGGCTAGCTTATCTCATTCTCGACATTCCAGAAGCTTTCCCAAACCATCAAATTTTCCATCACCTTACAAACCAAGTTCCAGCACTTCACAACCAGCCCCCACAAAAACAACCTACACACCACCACCAAAAAGCCTATCAAACACCCAAAACACATCCACCCTAACCAAGCCAAACCAATCTGCCCCACCAAACAAAAGTGTCTCTAAAAATGCCTTGAAATGTTTCAAATGTCAAGGTTATGGTCATTTTGCTCATGAGTGCCCCACGAAAAAGATAATGACCATAAGGGAAATAGAAGAGATTGAGGAGGGTTTGTTTGTTGCTGATTCTCATGAGGCAGATTCGGGATTATGTGATGATGAAGAAGGGGTTCTTGAATGTGAAGCTATGGAGGATGGAGAATGCTTAGTTATGATGAGGCTTCTGAATTTTGATAAAAGTAAGGAGGATTGGAGGAGGAAATCGTTGTTCCATACCCGGTGCCTAACGAATAACAAGCTATGTGAAGTTGTTATAGATAGTGGAGCTTGCGAGAATGTTGTTTCAAATGAGATGGTGAATAAGTTGGGTCTTAAAACCGAGCCAATTGACTTTCCTTACAAGTTGACTTGGCTGGATTCTTCGCATGAGATAAGAGTGACTAAGAAATGCCTTGTTCCTTTTTCTATCGGGGAATATGTTGATGAGGCGAGCTGCCATGTTATTCCAATGACCGCTTGTCATTTGTTACTTGGAAGGCCATGGTTGTATGATAAAGATGTTCATCACCAAGGAAAAGCCAATACCTATTCGTTGTTCCATAATGGGCAGAAGATTTTGCTCAAGCCCATGTCCCCGGAAAAGAGAAAGAAGAGGAAGGAGATTGGAGTCGTTGGATTACTTTCCAATGACGAGAAGAGTGAGATCATGGAAGGGCTGCCTAATTTTGTCCCAATGGATGTGGAAGATGACCCCAAACTGAACCATACAATCCCAAATGAGGTACAATCTCTAATTGATGAGTTTGATCAAGTTTTTCCAAACACATTACCCTCGGGTTTACCCCCTCTTCGAACCATACAACATGAGATCAGTTTTGTTCCGGGAGCCCAAATTCCTCACAAACAATCCTATCGCATGAGCCCTAAGGAGAGTGATGAATTACAGAAGCAAGTTGATGAATTGTTGAGGAGGGGTTTCATAAGGGAGAGTGTGTCACCATGTGTTGTTCCGGCATTTGTAGTTCCCAAGAAGAATGGGAAATGGAGAATGGTGATTGATTCTAGGGCTGTTAACAAGATCACAATCAAGTATCGGTTTCCTATTCCGAGGCTTGATGACATGCTTGACCGATTACATGGAGCATCGATGTTCTCAAGGATTGATCTTGCGAATGGTTTTTATCAAATTCGTGTCAAAGAAGGAGATGAGTGGAAAACAGCCTTCAAAACCAATGCGGGGCTCTATGAATGGTTGGTGATGCCAATGGGACTGTCTAATTCACCTTCCACTTTCATGCGACTTATGAATGAGGTACTCAAACCTTTTCTCAACAAGTTTGTGGTGGTTTATTTTGATGATATTCTGATCTTTAGTCATAGTTTACATGAGCATTGCGTGCATTTGAGGCTTGTTTTTGAGGTTTTGGACCGTGAGTCATTGTATGCTAATGTGGAGAAATGTCATTTTTGTGATAGCACCATTAGTTTTTTGGGGTATGTAGTGTCTAAAGATGGGATTAGTATGGATCCAGAAAAGGTGAAAGCTATAGTTGAGTGGCCTATTCCTTGCAATTTGTTTCAAGTTAGGAGTTTTCATGGATTTTGTTCATTCTATAGAAGATTCATTAAAAACTTCAGCACCATAACAAGCCCTATAACAGATTGCATGAAAAAGGGAATGTTTAAGTGGACTCCTCAAGCCACCATTGCTTTTAACACTTTGAAGAATGCTATAACAAAAGCTCCTGTTTTGTCCTTACCTAATTTTTCCTTGCCTTTTGAATTGGAGTGTGATGCTAGTGGGGTAGGGATTGGGGCTGTTTTGAGTCAAGAAGGAAAGCCTATAGCATTTTTTAGTGAGAAATTGAATGAAGTGAGGAAAAAGTATTCTGCCTATGACCTTGAGTTTTATGCTTTGGTGAGAGCTTTAAGACATTGGAGTGCATATTTGTTGGCCAATTCATTCATTCTTTACACTGACCACCAAGCTCTTAAATACATCCAAAGTCAAGCTAAGTTGAGTAGAAGACATGCATCTTGGGTTGAATATATGCAATCGTTTGATTTTGTGGTGAAATATAGAGATGGTCCAAGTAATGTTGTGGCTGATGCATTGTCTAGGAGATTTGAGGTTCTTAGCACCATGCATGCTCATGTAATAAAATTGAGGATGTGAGAACATTGTATGAGAGTGATGGGGATTTTGGTCAAATTTGGGAGAGAGTTAGGAAAGATGGTGCATTTAGGGATTTCACAATTCAGAATGATTATCTTTTCAAACTTGATGCTCTTTGTGTTCCTCAAAGTTCTTTAAGGGAAGCAATTCTAAAGGAGGTCCATGGTGGAGGCCTAGCTGGTCACTTTGGAAGAGACAAGACTTATGAAATGGCTAGTAGAAATTTCTATTGGCCAAAGATGTGGAAG
>CAOJBJ011025850.1:0-10780 GCA_948291685.1 Euphorbia celastroides | reverse complement strand
GATCATTGAAGTGGGAGCACACAATGAATAACAATTAGATACTTCAGAAAATGTTTCCCTATTTTTAGATATTTCTTGATAAGATATAGAGATGAAGCCAAGGGCTGACTGATGGATGAACACGAGTGTGCACTCAATCCTAGTTGCTTGTAATTAGTTGACATTAACTCCTTGATGGAACTATTTTCAGGTGGTGCCATGACATTGGCCGGGAACAGGCTGCAAACAAACCACTGTTGAAAACAGTCTTCCAGGTACTTTAGCCGTTTTCCAATGGAAGACAGGATACATTAATATATTTATTTAATGTCTAATATTTTGTTACTATTCAAAGGTCATGATGCGTTTATTCAGCCCCCGCAAAACAACTCTACTATTTGTTATCCGTGATAAAACCAAGGTTTGGACATCTAGTCATTATTTTCTATTGGATGATTCTCACTCCCTTGTGTTCTAGTTACAAAATTCTGATTTATCTGACATTTTTCACTCTTCTAATACCCTTGCAGACGCCACTTGAATATTTGGAACCTGTTCTGAGGGAGGACATACAGAAGGTTGTTTTCCTTATTTTCTTGCACGCTTTCTGCTTTTCCCTTTGGTATGTGATATGATGTTGTGCAACATCTTCACGGGCCAACAATTTTTGCAGATATGGAATTCTATTGCCAAGCCTGATGCACATAAAGACACTCCTATCAGTGACTTCTTTAACGTATGAACAACTATCTCTTTGCCCTTTTGCCGCCTTTTTTTCTGTATTCATAGTTCTTCAATATTGTTTCGTTACTGGTTGAAGGTGGAGGTAACTGCTTTGTCTAGCTATGAAGAAAAGGAGCAGCAGTTCAAAGAACAGGTAATTGTTCTTGCTGAAGGGGTTGTTTTATCATGCTTAATGCCTTATGTTTTTGTTGTTTTGGCTCTGATCTTCTGAAGCATGCTGTAGCGCTTCCCATTATTAAACTGTAGTCAATTATTTTCTCTATTCTCTACGTGCTAGTATGAGCGGGAGCTTGCTGGTTTAAACTGAATAATATGTAAATTGTTGCCGGCCGCATGATCTATTGGTTCACTACTGTTAAACATGATGATATCATATTTTATATTTGGTATTGCAACCTTGTTGCCTCATATGCTGCCTTACACAGGTTTCCCAACTGAGGCAGCGATTCTTCCATTCTATCTCTCCAGGAGGACTAGCTGGTGATAGGCGAGGAGTTGTCCCTGCTTCAGGGTTTTCGTTTAGTTCACAGCAGATATGGAAAATTATAAAAGAGAATAAAGATTTAGATCTTCCCGCCCACAAGGTTACTAGAATGTCCTTTTTACTTTTTGTTTGTGAGCATAACTTTTTCGTTTTTCATTTTTCAAGTTGTTTTTTTGTTATACATGCCAGGTGATGGTTGCCACTGTTCGTTGTGAAGAGATTGCGAATGAGAAGCTTAGTGCCTTGTCCTCTGATAAGGTACAGTCTCACATATATTGTTTTCACCCCTTTTTGTGGAATTTCTCTTTCTTCTTTTCCAGATATTTTGTTTGCTTGTACTGAGAAAATGTCCCGTAGGATTGGTTGGCATTGTCGGAAGATGTTCAAGCAGGTCCAGTGTCAGGGTTTGGACGAAAGCTTAGCTCTGTTTTGGAGAAGTATCTTTCAGAGTAAGTGTGTTCTTGTCAGTTCAAGATCTCACTATATTCTTCAAGCATATGTAGTTACTGTAGTCTTTAGATTTACATTGATTCAAAAAGTTTTGTTTCTCTCATCTGGATTTACATGTTGTCTAGCATTCGTAATATGCATTCCCCTTTTCTTTAATTGGTTCAACATGACTGGGATTTGCTCATGTTCCTGATTCTATGATGTTCTTTTTATTGAAGTTGAATCTGTACTAAAATTTGATTATAGTAACTACAAAAACAAACAAGAGGTGGTACCGGCTAACACGGAGTTCTGCTACTTGTGGTTCCTATTTCTAATTAGTTCTGTCACGTATGTGATCCCAGCTTGTTTGAAGTGGAACTTGTACTAAATTTTATTTGTAAGTTGTAAGTTGTAATCTAAAAAGCGTCTAAAGTGTTTAAGTGTGTACATACACAATCCAATAAATAAAACAGTGTACTCACAACGCTTATCTTTTCGAGATCTCACAGATTATTTGACTGATTGCATCTCCAACTTTTGTCAATCTTTTATAATAGCTTTTAGTGTCTACCTTCTTCACTTTCACCTGCAAGCTCCTAAGCGGAATTTTCTTTCGCTAGATATGACATGGAGGCAATCTATTTTGATGAAGGCGTAAGAAATGTGAAACAGCAACAGTTAAAAACAAAAGCATTGGAGGTAAAGCTAACTGTTCTTGTTTTGCTATTTATATTTCCACATTTCAGGATTTATTCTGAGTACAGGCATATTAAGAATTTCTGGGTTTCAGTACTAATGGAAGATAACCTTGTATTAATTTTGCATCATAGCCTTGTATGCATGTACATAATGAGCTTGGAACTCCACAGAAGATATTTGTGTGCTTTTCCATCCTTGGAACTGTTTAGTACTTTTACCTTCTCCATAGATATATCACCATTTTCTTGTAATTAGATTCTGGTGTCGCTTAAAGCTATCATAAAGCTTTAAATTTTGGAGAAAGTACTCATAAGAAAATTGTTACCATCATAAATTGAGAATATTATTTCAGTTTGTCAAGATTTCTGCAAATGTTTTCACCCTGCTGTGATTAGTGACCCCAATTAGAAGTTGCACATGCATTGTGATCATGGAGCTAGGCTTCAGATAAAAGGGTTTGAAATTTCAAGCATGTATGGATTAGATATTTGATGTTTCATTCTCAGTTCTTTGTTAAAGCTCTTGGTGCAGCATAACTTATATGCTGGGAAAGCAGAGATATAAGTGTGCAGGGGTTTTGGTAAATCAATGTCACGTACCCAAGAAAAGAAAAATTGTGGCGTTGTAGAATACTAAATGATGGAATATCGTGTTTGCCTATTTTATCTTATTTGCCATTTATTTTTTCCATCCTCATTCTTGGTTTATTAAATGATTATAACAAGGACCATTTTGTATTAGGAAGTCTGTCATAAATCATTTCTATAGCCTCTTGGCAAAAAGTATGGTTTCTCATTCTTGCTCATTGTTTGCATCATATACCATCAAGTTGTATGCAAAAACATTATGAGATGTTTTGGATGTGTTGTATTTAAATAATAGTTCCATATTGTATTTAAGATGCTATCTCTGTGTTGTACAGTTGGTACACCCTGTTTATATAACCATGTTGGGACACCTACGCCATAAAACACTCGACAATTTCAAGACTCGGCTCGAACAATCTCTGAAAAATGGAGAGGGATTTGCTGCTTCGGTTCGTGCTTGTGCTCAGTCTTGCATCCTTGAATTTGACAAAGGAGCTGCTGGTAATTTGATGTTATCTACAGCAATTCATACTAATGAAAAATTCCATGCTCTTATTCTGCTCTAGAATTGATATTGTTAGTTAATATTTTATATTTGATACAATTTAGTTAGCACAGATTGCTGACTGTAGGTTTAGTTATCTGTTGATTGAGAATTCCTTTCTCCCTTTCACATATATATCTCAGTTTTGTATGAGAAGAGTTTTTTTAGCTGTAAAGAAAAATGAAAAGTTTGACCCGTTCTGTTCTATAATTTTCCATCTCTTAGATGCTGCTGTAAAACAAGCTGATTGGAATGGTTCAAAGGTGCGGGAAAAACTTCGACGTGACATTGAAGAGCATGCATCATCTACTTGCAGTTTGAAGTTATCAGAATTGACAGGCAAATACGAGGTATGCTAGATTATTAGGTTGATTTTCTTGTCTGTATGTACTATGTATTCAATCGAACAACTATATCTTGATATGCTAATAATATGCAGAAACAACTCAGTGAAGCCCTTACTGGACCTGTGGAATCCCTTCTTGAAGCTGGTGGAAATGACACGTGGCCTTCAATAAGGAGTCTTCTTAAACGAGAGACAGAAAATGCTGTATCTGAATTTTCCAAAGAAGTTGCCAGTTTTGAACTGGATGACTCAGCAGTTGAAAAAACGGAACAAAATTTAAGGGATTATGCAAGAAATATTATGGAGAAAAAGGCAAGGGAGGAAGCAGGGAAAGTTTTGATTCGTATGAAGGACAGGTCAATGATTATATTGAGTGGCTTGTTTTTTTTATTTAATCATTTTTTTGTAAACTGATTTCTGTCCAATCATATTTCAGGTTCTCAACTATTTTCAGTCACGACAATGATTCAATGCCAAGGGTTTGGACAGGGAAAGAAGACATAAGGGCAATCACAAAGGATGCACGCTCTGCAGTAAGTTATCTGAATTTCTTTAATTCACTACTACACGCCATTCGATATGAGTGGATATTTTATTGCCTTGTAATTCCTTTGTGGCAGTCTTTGAAACTTCTCTCAGTCATGTCAGCCATACGATTGGATGAGAAGCCTGATAAAATTGAGGATGTTCTCACTTCCTCTCTGATGGATGGAACAGTTGCAGTCTCTTCAAGTTCATGGGAAGAAGTAAGTCATTGGGCATTGGTTCGATGTTACTATATCATTTTTTTTTGTGACGGTATAATGATTTTATGTAAATTTAATTTGTTTCAGGTTTCTCCAAAGGATACACTGCTAACGCCGGTCCAGTGCAAGTCTTTGTGGAGGCAATTCAAAGCAGAGACTGAATACACAGTTACTCAAGCAATTTCAGCTCAGGTGCTTTAATATTTATCATTTTTTAGTACTTCTTCCTCCGGTTCCAAATAAGTGTCATTTTCGAGTATTCCACTGATTTTAAAAACCAATTAATTAGGTGAATGGTATTACTAATTTGTCCTTCACAGTCAATCTAGTTAGTTGTATACCTTGGAATTGTGTCATTATAGATATGGGTAAAATTGGTAGAAAGAGGGACATAATTGCATTGAAAAAAGGGAATAACTCATAGAAAGGGAAAATGGAAAGTCGAGTTAAAAGACACTTATTTAGGACCAGAGGGAGCATATCTTTTGTGGGTAAATGCACTAAATTTTGAACTTTTAGTTGTGTTTATTTGCCTATATATTTGAGAATTATTGACAGAAATATTTGCGGGTATGCTAGAAAGGAACATTGTGATGCTGTTTTTGTGATTGAATGTCATACTCACAAAAGCTCGGTTTATTTACTTCAGGAGGCTCATAAGCGCAGTAACAACTGGTTGCCGCCTCCATGGGCAATTGCTGCAATGCTTATCCTTGGTTTTAATGAGTTCATGCTTCTTTTAAAGTAACTCTTCTAGCTCAAAGGCTTCACCCAATTTTTGCTTTAGAGGACACATTTTTTTACATCTGTGTCATCTATTGAATGATACTTTGCTATTTCCATTTGCTGACACGTGCCTTTTGTTGACACAGGAACCCTCTTTACCTATTTGTTCTTTTTGTCGGGTACTTGCTTACTAAAGCTCTGTGGGTTCAAATGGACATTGGAGGACAGTTTCAACACGGCACTGTAAGTGTGAAAGAACCATCGGCTTCTGCCGAACCATTATTTATTCTAATTAAATTGCCTTGGCACTATAATAGTTTTTTAAGATAACTTTCTGGTATTACTCTGTTCAATTTTTATGTGTCCATGTATAACACCAAATCTATTTGCTTGTGTCAGAATTTTATCCTGTTGATGGTGATTTGTGAGTTACATAGGAAGAAAATGGATAAGACTTGATAGAAACATTTATTTGTATTCCTTTGATTTTTCGGATTACTGAAATAGCTCAATTTTGCTATTTTCTAATTCAATCTAATCTCTTTGTTGGCAGTTGGCCGGTTTAATCTCCATCTCAACAAAGTTCCTTCCAACCATTATGAATCTCCTAAAGCGACTTGCTGAGGAGGCACAAGGCCACCAAACTCCAGCAGCTCCAATGGGACAGTCTCTCGCTTCCCAAAGTTTCAGGAACCAATCACAGAGCTCGGTACCTGAATCCACAGTATCATCCAACATTTCATCAACCGATGAGGGTGTTGAATACATTAGTCCAAACATGAAACAAAGGCGTAATGCAAATGTTCATGAAGGGGAACTTTCATACTAGAAAGAGATCCCGGGTTTGTAGTATATGTGCATCAAACAAGCAGAAAAGGGGCTCTCGGTGATTCGAAGTGAGATCAGCTGATGTTTTATGTGTTGAACGAGAAACTATATCTACGGTGTAGAGATAGGGCTTTTGGACTTGAACTTCAGTCGAAAACCTGTAAGCATATATGTTCATTGCGTGATTTAGTTCGGTTTCCTTGGCATTATATTGAATGTGAGAGTTAAATGATTCTCGTATTCACAATTAGCAACATAACCAAGTCACAATTTTTTTTTACTTGGGTTTGTAACAAGTTTGGATTGTCATCTGTTATTGAATTTTGATGATAGCATCATGCTTATGTCATTTTATCCTTGGCATCGTGTGCTAAAATAAACTTCACGAGAAAATCTTCCTATCGTATGTTTAACAGTAAACAATTTGTTCGCTGAAATAGTGAAGTTTACACTTTCAATCCAGATTCATTTTCTACTCCCTTTATTCCCCATTCGGAATTGAGAAACAAACATGCTAAATAAAAAGTAAAGGTCAAATACATCTGAATCCTTGAACTTGTCTTTAATAGCCTATTGCCTCCATAAACTTGTAAAAATATACCAGTTAGCTCCCTATATACCACGTGTCAACTTCTCATAGCCTTAAAACCACATTGAGTCATGATGTTCAATCTAGCTATCCTGAGACACTTGGAAAGACCAATTCATTATATCAAAACCCTCTTTTAGAAGACAGCACATGGGTCAAGCACAAGAACCCTTCTTATTGAAAATGTTGCTTTATGGCCTGCTCCATATGCCCGACATAAAGATGATCATTGAGAACGAATAAAGATGATCATTGAGAACGAATGTCAAATGCTCGCTTTCTTCCATGAAGCTCTCAACTTTCAGGACAATGCCCGAAACCGAAAAGTGGTATCATAATGCCATTTCAAGAGTAACAAAAGCACACTCCACATGTAAGTATTCAGCTAAATGAATACTGATTTAAGCTATCAATGCAATCAACATTTCAAAGGAAAACTTACTTATCCAGCATCAAGAACCAATCTATTCAAGCTCCTTAGAACCAACATAGGCCTCCAATAAACCGGGAACTTCATCAATAAACCGATCAATATACCTTTCCCTAAAACTTTTCTCACCCATGGAAAAGAGATACTTGTTCTTCAAACCTCTAATCAACCCTTTTTCTTTCAAAATGACCAAAACATTATACCTCGGACGAACTGTATTCTCTATCGAAACCTTAAACAACACAGGATTTACAATCAAAGCTTGAGGATCCAACTTCACTGTATTCACATAAAAATCCATTGTTTTCCTCAATTTCTCCTCCGAATTACCTAAAAAAGACGGACAACGTCTGAAAGCTCCGAACACTTCACTCTCATCGAACCCCATACTCTTCATAATCTCATTTTTCTTCCTCCAAGTTGACTCACTGAGCTGTGACATAACCGTAAGGGCATGAATGAACATAGGATCAGTTGGCTCAAACCCTAAATCCCTAATTGATTTCACAGCATAAACAATTTTATCCGACTTGAGCAAAAAAATCCTCGGCTGCAGAATTAGTAGCTTTTCGAGTCTATCAGTTGGCACTCCCAATGTCAGCAGAAAATCAATGTTGGGTTGAAATGAATACTTCAAATTCGATGTCAACAACCACGACGCTCGTTTAACCGCCACCAAAACCTTCTCATTAGCATCAAACACCGGTTTCAAATACTCGAAACAGGACTTAATTTGAACAATCGAGGATTACAGGGTTCGACAAGATGATCTGAGGGAGCAACTCACCTTGGAAGCCATTTTTGGCGAGAAATTCGAGCTTCGATTGCAAATCGGTCTTGGCGCTGCAGCGGAGAACTTTAGGGCATTTGACGATCAATGCGGCTGAAATGGTGAGATTTCAGGATTTGAAGTACGGATTGATGGGTCTTTTCGTGGAGCTGAAGCTTTTTTGAGAGGGATAGAGCGGATCGTAAGGGGATTTTGGAGGAATAGAAGCGTGGGTGAAATGGGAGAAATTGAATTGGGTAATGGGGGAGTTGAAGAGAGAGTTGAAGGAATCGTTTTTGGATTAGAAAGAAGAGATTTTTCGGCATTTAGGGAAGTTGAATGCAACAGTGGAGGGAGTGAGAGTAAGAGCGGGTAGAGATGAGGGTTCAACCGTAATCGTCATATGGCCGGGGCCGGGTGAACCATAGATCTAATGGAAGTGACCTGAACTTAACTTAACTTAACTAAATCAAATTGAAGGTGTAGAAAACAGGACCTAATACAAATCATATATTATATACTTATTATTATATAATAAAAGTAACCTATTTCTTTCAAATGATTAATTATTAATAAAATATTTCATAAATATGCATTTAAATGCTCAATTATCAAATTATCAATTAATATCAATTATTTATATATTGTTCATTGTTTATAAATTACTTTATTTATTAATTACATATTTTAGAGGATGATCTATGTAAATATCTTACAACAACTATTATGAAAAAAAACTTGGTTCATTACATTTTTTGGCCAATTTAATATGTACTCTATTCATGAAATATTTTAAATTATTTAATCAAATAAAATTTAAATAATATATTATGCATTGTAGAGGACACTGTGCTAGTTTATTTACATTTCCTACTTGTCGAAAAATTTAGCTAACAAATACAAGCATGGCATGCAAAACTTCCTATGAAAATTGAACAAAGGGAAGAAAAATCATTTAAAAGAGTTTTATCGTATTTAGAAATACGTCTATTGGAGAGAGAAATTAAATGATAATTCAAAGGATTTGATAACACTAAAAGCGACTTCGGGATAATATCGTCGAGCTTTAGCATGCTAAAAACGTTTCTATAGCTCATAGCTTCTACACAGAACAAATATATCAAACTTCTTCCAGCAATTCAAACCAACTCGGTTCTAATCTTCTCAATTGTGGTTGTGTCTATTTTTTCTTCTTATTTTAGTTTTGTGATTTCTGTTTGCGATTTGCAAACCTAGATCAATGTATGACAACATTGTCATAAAAACTGCAAAGATTTTTATCTCCAAATCCTTTTTTGTTCAAGGAAAACTAATGTGCACTCGTTAGTATTGCATGATTATATTTCTTTTGTAATTTTTTATGAATACTTATGTCCGAAAGAACTTTTACTAATAAGATATAGTTTAATTGGCAACGCAAGCTGAGCATGTATGAGAAAAATAAAATTCAAATCTCACTAAATATATTTATTGGAAGGAATGAGGAACCTTAATTGTGATTAAGCTATAAATAAAATTATGTTAATAAAGATACATATAAATATTAAAAAAAAATTGAAAGAACTTTTGATTTTTTTACGCTTATGATGTGCTAACATTCCTAATAAAATACTCTAGAATATATTGATTTTAGGGATAAGTTAAACCCCCCCCGATGTTTCAAATTTCAGTAAAATACCTTCTGATGTTCAAAACCAAGCAAAACGCCTCCTGATGTTTGTCTTCGTCAGCAGAGTGAGGATCAGAGCCCTAACACCGTTAAAACAGGCCATGTCAGCAGGGGCATTTTTGTCAAAACCCATTCTTTTAACCCATTTCCATAAAAACCCATTAACCCTACCCATTTTTCACAAACCTAACCCATTTCCCCTAGCCGTCGGCGCCGTCGCCGGAAAATCGTGTTTCCGGCCACGGCGCCAAAACCGACGGTGAAACCCCTGCTCTAGCCGCCGTCACCGTCCGACCTCTGCTCCAACCGCCTTCGCGTCGCCGTGCAACCTCTGCTCCAGCCCCCGCCGCAAGAAACCGTCGCCATTTTCAGCCGCCGTCGCCAAACCTGCTGCAGTCCAGCGTTTCAAAACAACAGGTATGTCGAGCTCCCACCCCTTGCCCTTGTCATTTTACCGCCGCCGAGATCCCACGCCGCCGCCGTCTCACCGTTCGACACGCCTCCAAGCCCTACCGCTGCCGTCTCGCCGTTCGACACGCCTCCGAGCCCTGCCGTTGCCGCCTCGCAGTTCGACACGCCTCCGAGCCCCGCCGCAGATCTTGTCCGATCCCGCCGTCCTCGCCATCGTCTATCGCCCCGAAGTCTCGCTGTCGTCTGCCGCCCCGAAGCCTCGCCGTTGTCTGCCGCAGATCTTGTCAGTTCTCCCACCCCCGCCGTCCAAACTTGCCATTTCAGCCACCCCTGAATCAAATCCATCAGATCTGTCACCGAAGACTCCACTGTCCGCCGTTTCACCGCAGCCACTGCTCACCGGACACCGTTCGAAGCCCGCCCCGCCTTCTGGTAACCGTCGGCCAGCCAGGAAACAAAGAAAAGAGAGAGGGAGGGTAAATGGGTTTTGAGGAAAGTGGGTAAAAGGGTATGGGTTTTGAGGAAAGTGGGTAAATGGGTCAAAAATGATGGATTGGACAAAATTGTCCCTGCCACGTCAGCATTTTTTAACTCTGTTAACTGAGAATTCTCATTTTGATGATGGAGACAAACATCAGGGGGTCTTTTGCTTGGTTTTAAACATCAGGGGGTATTTTGCTGAAAGTTGAAACGTCAAGGGGTTTTTTGAACTTATCCTTAAAAACTGTTAAGCTAAAAGTTTTAACTGGTATCTAACTGTTAGCTACATGGTAACCAGAAGATACTAAAATAAACGG
>CAOJBJ011025646.1:0-10317 GCA_948291685.1 Euphorbia celastroides | reverse complement strand
GAGCCGAGCTCGAAATCAAGCTCGAATTTATGTATTGACGAGCTAAATTTGAGAGCTGCTCATCATTGAGCTCGAGCTCGAGCTCGTTTATGATAAAATGATCTGTATTTCTAATATTAAACATATTTAAGAAGTCCATTAAAACTAAAATTACAAACCAAGTCAAAAAATAAAAAACATTCAGTCTTAAATACCCAAATGAGCTACAAAACTAATCCATGCACTCTTGATCTCCAAAAACAAAAAAGAAGGCATCCGATTTGACAATAAGATCCATGTAGCCACAAATGATCGAGTAACGTCTACAATCTTGGGTTCAATAATGCAATAAATGACTCTGAGCAGCTACAGAACTTCAACCATTTAACCGTTACCAATACAATTTGAATTCACTGGATAATGCAGATATAAAATTGCAGTTTACCTGAACTTTACTTTTATAAGTATTCCAAACTGATCGAAGTCTTTTTCATGTTCATCTTAAAAAAGTTATGTCAGAATATCATATGGAAGTTTATGAAACATCATAGATTGCCAAATATCAATTACAACTTTTACAAGCAAGCTTCATTAAGGAAGCTGCTCACTTAGTTTGAATCCACTACTCCAGTTACCACACCAGGAGGAAACACAATTGCACATTTGCATCAATAATCACTTTTTCAATTTATGACCAACTCTTGAGTCAAATAATGAATAATGCACTGAACTGACAACAATCTACTACTAATGCAAAATCAGTAACATACCACTTAGTAGGTACCACATTCTTCAATTAAGAGTAAACTCCTTTATATTGTTTTCAACCATGGTTGAGGGAACAAACTGCAAAGTAGAAATAAATATGAGTAAATCTTATAACAACAAATATGTAACAATTAACAAATATATCTCAACAATATGTAATATGTTTGTACGATCCATTAATTACTGATTTTGGTTTTTACTTGAAGTATTCATTTCATCGTTTGACCCAAATTTCCCCTCTAACTCAACAACCCTAACTACACTATCCTCTTACATATTTCTCTACACATTCCTCACTGACATTATGTCTTGATCTTATTTTTCATTTTTTTTTTATTTATTTTCCTACTTTTTATATACATTGCGCATTTAAGCTTAATCACATCACCTTTTTTATTTTATTTTTCATGTTCAAGTTTAAGTGGGTTCAAATCTCGATGTGAAAGACTAAAGATTGAACTTGTAATAGTTGAAATTTTACTTTATGAATTAGACTTCTAGTTATTTGGAATTAAACTTGTGCTTCGATTATGGTATTTTGATTTTGTATTTTGGATGAATGATTATGTTTGAACTATTATTATTTAGTCTCTAAATTTTTGCGAGTTTGGTACTTGTTGCATACAAATTCGGTTTGGATCGGTTTTTAACCAAACCAAATTATTTATTTAGGTTTGGTTTGGTTCGGTTTCAATATTATTCAGTTTGGTTTGGATAAATAACATTTGCTTATTGGGATATCAGTTAATTAGGTTTGGATCGGTTGGGTTCGGTTTCGACCGAATGCTCACCCCTAGCTGTTTGTCACAAATGTTTCACCTGTATATCCATAATATCATATTTAACAAGGTCTTGTTTTCATCGAACAGAGGTGGCTGATTTTCTACTTAAAAGGGGAACTGCAAAAAGAAAGAAGAAGGGATAGTTTGATGCTACCTTTCCTTTTTTGCAGTTTCTCAGTAAAAATTTGATTCCTTTTGAATTTCTGACACCAGTTCCAATTATGTGAAAAAGAAGAAGAATTCAAATGTTCAAATTGGCTTTCATCTATATTATTTCAGCAAGGATTATTGTCAGCTGGCATCACTAGCTGTTTGGCCCCAATGTTCAAACTAAGTATAAAGACCTAATGACTATTGAGAGTTCAAACAAAACTCAAAAAATATCAAATCACATGCCCTAATTAGAAAGTTTACACAACATTTGTACTGGCTACAACTTATTATTACAGGGAAATCAGAATAATACCTCATTCTGTTCCCATATTTAGTTTGTCACCACTCATTCATCACATTAATACATAATAACATAGACAGCATTCACAAATGACACTTTCCGTATATGTTTTTGCTCCTTTCTACAGCTCCAGCACCAAGTCTGCATAACCAAAATTAACCCATGGTTAGATACTCAATTCATCGCCTAGAGAACAATAAGCATTCTTCGAAAAAAAGCCATACTGCATTTACTAATTAATAACATGGATTATCGCATTCTTTGTTTGGTGCCATAAATGCCCTTTCCATTCTTGCTGAAACTTAGGAAGCATGCTGATGCTATAACTTGCAATGAAATGAATCGTTTGCTTTTTTTGGGAAGGCACATGTCATTTTGAAACAGATGATTGTATGATGCTACTATACTAAGTGGTAATTTTTATCCCAATGACTTGGCGATATTGTAAACTTAATTTAACATAAAGCATGGAAACTGTATTAAAATAGACTGTTTGACATCGTGCAGCTACCCTTAGTTTTCAGTTAAGCTGTTCTTGGGTGTTAAATTGAACATTAGTTTAAACTGCATCTCGAAGTTTTTAATGATTTCTACCTATTGCTTCATGTTCTATTTTCTTTAGAAAAAATAAGTATGAAAGAATAATTATAAAAATGAAAAATAATTCGCCTTGCTCTTCAGCAACCTGATTATAGTAAAGAAATTGCTGCTAAAATTTCAAATTTGCTAATGCATGTCCTATGTGAATTATGCTGATGTTCTGATACTATGATAAACTAGCATTTATTTTTTAACGGAAAGCATGATGTCATGGCAAGTTGCACTTTATATTCATATTAGCACTTACATTCTGCATCTGTTTTGATCCAGTGTTCCTTATTTCCGCCTGAGTTAATGCAATTCATATCATCATGGGATTGTTTCAAATCGCTCCAATTGCTTTGCATCTCTTCCATTATATTGGGTCCTGGAGGAAATTCTTGACCATATACATCCTGGCGTTCCAGCTTTGCTTGATGACCCGTTGCTTTTTTAATATCTTGGTGAGACTTGGTAAACTGCTTTTCATACGCGGAGCTTTCTGGATGAACTTTACGATGGAACATTCTTCGAATCTGCATGCCAAGGCGAAAATGAAAATCAGAGCCTGGTAGGCCATATTTTTAACCACCTGATAATGAAGACTACAAATCATATTCTAAGAATTCTTGACAAATCTTGGAGATATTATTTCATGGTGACAGTGTATTCTAGTTCAGTCTATATTGGTACTAAGAAAATAGTCCTACAAAATTTTTTGTTGTAATTTGAGGTGCAGAAAAAGATAGAATAGATAACAGTCAATGACTTGCTTATGTAAAAACCTTTATATGAGCACCCACTTGTTAGTGAATACAATTTTTCGGTTTTATTAGACGTACCTTGTTAAGCTGCTTCTTGGTAGAAACAAAATTAGCAGCAGCATCACCAGGAACTGGATTTTTTGAAGAAGTATAAAACTTTTTCAGCATCTTTTTTATGAACTTTTTGGCAGAGATTCGTGCTTGCTTGGTCTGCATCACCTCTTTTTCATCAGAAACTTCATCAATACTCTTTGTGGAATGAATTTCCTCCCCTTGTGATGCTTTTTCCTTGTCTAGTCCAGCTGGTGTTTCTGGTAGCTGTATTGTTGATCCAAAAAAGTATCCTTGAAGTGGAAACAATGCAGCTTTTCCATAATCTTCAAAGCTGACTTGCTCCAATTGTGTGCCACTAAGTGTGATGGCGCTCACATAACTGCTTCTGGCCAATTCATCACTTTCTTCTTCAGCTTCAGCCTCAAAAAACTTCTCTAGTTCACCGTTGATGAGCTTCAAGTCATTTTCTGTCACCTCTCCTTTCTCATCCTCAATGTTCAGTGGAAATGTTGGTGTTGCTGGCTCATTGTTGACGGGTTCTGAACCAAGAGTTCCAATTGCCAGAAAACCATGAAAAATTTCTGACATAGCCACTGCTGATGCTTCATCTTCATAATTTCCATACTCTGTGTTGGAGTCGGCTTCAAATGAAGTTTTCTGACTGTCATAGATAGACTTAGACCTCGGTCCTCCATTGAAGTGTTCATCGTCAAGAGCTGACTTTGCTGAAATACATGCACAGTAGTTCCCTGCAAGACAGAATTGAGAGCAATTAGCTTGCTGTATTTTTTGTTTTCTGGAAACACTTGTGTATGTATACATGTGTGCTTAAAAGAGGAATGTCAATTAGTCAATTGATCAAACTGTGCTTCATTTTAGGCTTATAGCTTAGAGGGTCAATAGGTTGATGAGTATACTACTACACACGGCACTAGACGTTAATTTTCGAATTACAAAGGTTGATTCTTTGATGATTTTTAATTGAGGAATGTTGAAAGCAGGAGTTCAGCTGCACGCTGATAACATGTATGAGGATTGAGGGCTCTCAACTAATGATCGAAACTCTACAACAGGCCAGAATAGTAACTCCTCTAGCTCTTAGTTATAGTGGTTTATTCTTTTGTCTATCTGGTTTCATTAATATTCTGCAATAATCTGGACAAGACCATATACTCTTATTGAAACCTAGTTGCTAACTAGTCCTTAAATGTTTCTACTTTCTACCACAGGAGAGACCTGCTAGAAGTTATTGTTCTTCTCTGTAGTGATAAATAACCATATGTTTATTAAAAGTAAAAGAATGAAGGAAGTAGGAATACCAATAGTGAAATCCTTGAACGGATCGATGCTTGTTTGCTGCAACTTATTGTGCACCCAACCTAGTAACTGCAAAAACGAAATGCAGAGATGAAGTTTGAAGGGTCAATAAGATCAGTTTAATTGAAAATTCATTCGAGAAAAAACTCACCCTCATTTTGGTGTTCCTCCTTGTGGCTCGGATGCTAGATGTAGAGAAAATATTTATGATAAGTATGGAGAAAAGACTTAAAAAGAAGAATGAGGAAGGCCTTATTGAGTAAGTTGGAAGAGAGTGTGTGGTAGAAGAATCTAAGAAGAGAGAAACATTGAGATAAAACAAGCTTTTGGGTAGGCTGGACATTGTCTGTCAAAGATCACAGCAACTAACCTAACAAAAAATGGGAGTAGTTAGCAGATCTTTAAGTTTCGGGTGCACCACAGTATCATCGGTTGCCCCTGTGGCGAAGCCAATGTGGGGGGGCAGCAGCCTCCCCTTACCACTGTGAAAGTTGGCCATACTTTTACTCTAACTGTGCTGCTGCCCCCTGAAATTAGTTACAGTAAAGGCAGAAAAGAAGCAAAACCTCAGTTGAGAATCTAATTGTATGTTTTAGATTTGCACATCGGTATGATGATTTTTTTCGGCTAATATCGATTGGTTACCAAATTGTTTACTCAATGTACATGTGTTATATGACACAGATGAGGGTAAAGGACCTTCAACTCGATTTACAGGTGCTATTCCATTGTTGTTAGTGAAAGTAGTTCCACCTGTTACTGGGTTTATCTGTTTTTTTTTTCTCGAAAACAATTTTTGGGTTTTTTCTATATATGATCTTTCTTATACTGAACAACCTTGAAATTTGCTTTTGAAGCTGTAAAAGTGCTTGCAAACAAGGTCTAGACAAATCATGTGAGTTACTGTTTCTAGGTGTGTTGATGCAGATAGGATTTCTTGTGATTGTTGTGTTTGAAAATGAATGGTTAAACATATATTTCTCCTCGTGCAAGTTCGAAAAGGTACTGTACTCGTATGCAGAGTTTACATTATATTTACTTTTTTTGGCAAAATTCATAGCAAACATGAATTATGCATGCTTTAGTGATAGATAATAGGAGTCCCACAACAATGAACAAAATGTGGATAGTTAAGTACATGATACATTCTGCAACGGCTCGGGGGTTGGAAAAGGACTGTCCGAGAATAAATTATAGGCCTACATGAATCAACAAAGTCCACAAGTTTTATGACAACTTAAACATTTTGCACCTTCAATTGTAGAGGTGTTGTGAGCGTTGTTGTCGATAATATTTTTGGGCCAAGTATGTCATCGATCCGAGCAATTGGGTCGAGTACCCCAGTTGAGTTTATGTCACGATCTTAAATTTATTTTTTTGAGAAATTAAGTTTCTTTTTAGATACATGGCATGACCATGATGAGATCCTCCAAGAACTCGTTCCTTTATACAAGTTTTTGTCACTCCTTTCAACTGGCAAAATTGTACCAGTTAGCTTAATATAAATTGCAAAAAAACATCTGCAACCCGCTAAATAATATGTGTCGACTTGACTTTTCAAAGGCACAAATGTTCTCTTGAAGCCAAACGTTTGCATGTGAAAGTCGATGTATTTTTTAACAAATATTGGTATAATTCTATAAGTTAAAAGAGGCGACTTTCAAAAATTATTGAGGCAATAAACAGGTCTAAGTTGAAGGGTTTGGCGTTTGTGCTCGTCCAGTGTCAATTATGGCTCAGTTATGAATAGTAGTCGGTGACAAATAATGCTTCGGTATTTTATACAACTTGGCTCATCACTACTGAATGATAGTGTAATAGATTTATTATTTCTCTCTTTTTGAATGTATAATTGTTAAATTATATTCTGTCACACTTTATATAAGAAAAATGTTGTTCTGGAATCAGTCACAAGCTTGTTACTGCATCGTTTGCTCATATTATAGGTCTTGGTTTTTTGAACTTGTAATGCACATGTCCTTGCGTAAAGGATTTAACCTTGTTATACATTAAAAACGTTTGATGTAAAGTCACACTTTCTAATCAAAATATCATTCGATGTACAAAATGTGTTGAAAAGGTGGCGCAATGAGATAGGAGTTGGTGGCTTTGATTGATTACCCCTACAACCATTAAGTCTTTTATACGACATTATGTTGTGATTTGCAATAGTCTACACCCAAATCGACAATTAATACATTGATTTATTGCTTTTTGTCATTTCAATCAATTTCACTTACATGTTCCAACAACCGTTGTTACCGATTTTTTTATTAGAACCATAATAATCTGCTGAAAATCCTGTTAAATGGCCAAGAACAGTAATTTCCATATATAATTGGACCAAGAAATGGATAATAATGTATAGATCGTGGCAATAAACTGATAGAAATATAAGTGGGATATTACAGGAAAGGTAATATACTTACAAGCGACTATAAAACAAGTGAATTGCATACACCAAACACAACAACAAGAAAACGTTGAAAAAAAATTTCCACTCACTCCATTTAAAATTACTTAATTCGTACACATTTGTTGGCTTAGCTTGTGGCCACGTGAACTCATCGTGAACATTTGGTGGAATAAGGGTACATGTTTTTTCTCTTTTCTCATAACACCTAATTTTTTAATGAAAATAGCAACATCCACTTGTCTTTGTACTTGCCAATCATACAACTTTTTCCCTTTTAGGTCTGTAAATATGAAATACTCGTCTATGCCTATTTGGGTGGCTCAAATGTGATGTCTATGAAAAGAAAAACAAGTACTGCAATCGACCGTAAGGAGGATCACATTGATCCAGACATAATTTGCTTATTTTGGAAACAATTTCATTTACAAACATACAAGTTTATTGGTATTGTTGTTTTGACGGTGATTTCCTGGCTCCGTCGAAATCTGGTATTTATATGACGACAAAACTATGTGATAGGATTAAATAACTAGCCAATTTTTGGTAGGCACTAGAAATCAATTATTTATGTTTAGATGAGTTTTTTTGACGGGCTGGGTCGAGTTTTGGCCGGGTCTAGTTAGGTCAACACACATAATGCTTTGTCTATGTCCAACTCAGCCCGCATAAATTATTACTTGCATTGGGTCGTGTTACGCATTCTTTATGGTGTGACTGGTTTAGCTACATCAGCGGGGGATAATCGGTTCACTTTTACTAACATGAGAGGTGTGATAGGTCCTTTTCTAATTTGAGGGTGACATTCGGCTTTTCTTGTCAATTTAAAATGTGTTTTAATGTATTTGGCCTTACTAAAAGGTTAAACTAATAACATCAAGTATCCAAACAAGTAAAATAATGTGATTGTTTATGTTGTTAATATATATGTATTACATTTCACTTACATATGCTTCACATTAAACTTACATATGTTTTACATATAATTCCGACTAATTAGAATTATATTAAAAACATCTCATTATACATATGCATCACAGATGTAATATAAATCTATTACATAGTCAATACATGTTTAATACATATTCATTATATATCCTTTACAAAAGGTTCTAAACTGGTTTAATAAGAAATGCAACTGTACATAACCATTACATATACTTTAGATATGATTTATATAATTATTACATAACATTACATATGTGTTACATATACAATACACATGTCTTACATAAAATTTCAAACTGGTTTAACAAGAAAAACAACTTCACATATCCGTTACACATACAATACATATATGTTACATATGCTTTACAGAAGTATTACATAACATTACATATATTATACATCTACATACATATCCTTTACATAAATTTCAAATTGATTTAATAAGAAAAATAACTTTACACATTCATTACATATGCACACGTTACACATCCCTTACAAGAATCCATCCAATTGCACTTCAATAAATTGCAATTTGATTTCTCAACAAATTCATAGATTAAAGAAGAGGATTACAATATTTGAATAAAAATTACAATGCACTTGATCGGGAATTTAATACCACCAGATCGATGTTTGATTGGATCGAAACTTAATTGAATGAGGAGGTCAAAATCTAAAAATTGAATGGAAAGCTCCTACAAATTTAGAATTCCAAGAACAAGAATTGCAGTAAGTTTGAACGAATTTTTTTTTAAAGAATTTTGTGCAGTAGAAATCAAAGATGACATTTGAGAAGAGCTGAAAATTCAAAAACAGTTTTGTTGAAAATTTCTTGAAATCCATAATCTCATTCACTTTTCAATACAACCAAACAATGAGAAAAAAAAAAAGATAATATTGCGGCAAATTCATTGAAGAACGAATTAAAATCATGGAAATGCAATCTCTGTGGGATTGAATAAGAACAAATGCAAATGCTTTCTTTAGTACTGGTTTGCTCCTTTCTTCTTGCGATCTCCAGCAATGTTAAAACTTTCCGTTCGAGACTAGAAACTCGATCTTGAATTTGATGAAGCCTTTCATTGAAAATCAGAAACTCGCTCTTGAATTCAATGAAGCCTTCAGTTAGACAAGTGTGAAGAACATAAAGACCGTGGAAATCGTTAAGGATTGGTGGGGCAAAGGGATGGACAATTATGTAACTAAGATGAAGCTTGGTTAACATATGTAAATAACAATGTTTTGGTTATATTACTAAAACCCTACAGACATGACAATTCTCATTCTTTAAAGTTTAAAATTGGTGGAATTATATATTTTAGCCTATCTCAACCATTCCTTTAGTTATAATGGTTGAGATTTGATTTTATAATTTAATTTCAACCATTAAAATTCTATGGATAGTCTAAATTGACTAAAATGTATTACTTTACCAAATGTAATCATATTCCTTAAAAAAAACACAAAACTAATTTTAAATTTGGGTTTCAACTTTCCACTTCTATTTATGTTTTCCATTTAATACTATATATTTTTTTTTACATTTTTACTTATTTTTGCATTCATTTTGCAAGCCTCCGTTTATTAATATGCCAATTTAAAGTATTTTGTTAGTCTTTTTATCGAGTTTGTTACTTTGTAAGTGATTAGTTTATAGAATTTCTCTAGAACTCTATATCAATATATTAGTTAACAAATCTTGTATTGTATATTCCGTCAAGTAATTTAACATATATACAATTAGACGAAACCCTTCCGTTAATTTCATATTTATACAATTAGGTAAATTTGCTAATGGACTGTTCGTAACCTCCAAGTTGAGAAATTCAATTTTGATACATTTACAAATTTTTCGCTCAGATAAATTAAAATAGATTGAATCTATAAAGAATTGGAAATAAAGGATAAATTCATCAACAATTGAAAACACAAATAATGTTTGGTGCTGGTGCCAATACGGGTATAACAGGGATAGGTTGCACCGGATTAGGGCAAGAACAAAAGTAGCTGAATCGCGAATAATATAATCCAAACAACCAAACACCAGCCTTATTCGCAGTGGTGGCACCAAAGTCGTCAAACCGATGAAATTGAAACGTACAAGAGAGGCGAGAGCAGTGCAAGAAGTAAAGAGGTTGAAGAAAAGCAATAGGAAGTAACAATGGGGGGAGGAATGGAGGTTAACAAGAACAAGTTCGTCGAGGATTGGGGCTCTGCTCGTGAGAATCTCGAACACAATTTCCGCTGGACTCGTCGCAA